>JAMKPZ010000425.1:0-98820 GCA_024699675.1 Amphibolis antarctica | reverse complement strand
TTTTTGATTGAGGTCGTGGTATTGAAAGATGGGTGGATCATTTTCGGAGACATGATAAAATTGGAGGTGGATCATTGTCGTTAAAAAAAAAAAAAGACGTTACAGTTGATGTTAGATACACTTGCATTTATTTTCTCACCTGACGTTCTCATTTTTGATCTTTCATTCTCATCACTTTCAAGTAGATGTCTGTGCATCCTGAACGATTATTTTTGGAGGAGATCGATCAGGTCTCCGTTCAAAGTCTGGAATACTCTTTTTATTCAAATTTGATAATAGAAAGCCACCAGTATATATGCTAACACCCTAATATATCTTTGTTAGACTTTATTTGAGTTACCACCTGTTTGGAAAGGATTTTCCTTCGCATTTTAATTTTTTTTAAATATTAATCAGTTATCTCCAAAATCCAAGTTCCCCCTTTTTTTACTATTGCTTGATTCTTTCTTTCATGCCACATTTTTTTCTCCTGTTAGAACTTATTTCGTGCTGCATGTTTGTTTACTATTTTAAAATCTCATCGTTGTATCCTTATTGTTATTTGACTTATGTTGTTCCTCATTAATATAATATATTTCCTATTTTTTAGGGCTTGGAAGAAATAAAGGACCAATTTTCTGCTGGAATTCAGGTCGCAATTTTTAAGAGCCTATAGAGTAATCGTTCCTAGTCCTTTTTTTTCTCATGTCACTTGAAGATGTTGAATTTTTTTTATTTCCCAGACTATTGCTGTCATTCCCGTGCTCCCTTATGGTGTCGTTCAGCTTGGTTCTTCTCAAATGGTAACTTGTCACACGCCCCCTTTTTCAATACTAATAAATACAGTTATTTCCTGGGGATGTAATTACTACCTCTATGGTCACCATTCTGATTGATTGTTTTAGCTGAAGGTACCATATTGTTTACCTGCAAGCACACTGGGCATGTGTTCTTTTACTAAGGGCCGTTTTGTAATGCCTTTTTAGCTAACATTTTCAAATATTCTGTTCTTCAGGAAAAAACAAATACTGAATGGATTTAAAAGCACCACCTTATCAGTAACAACACTTTTTGCATTGTGTTTGAACTAAAAGTCACAAAAGCCATAAACTATGAAATGCAACTTATTCAAAACATTGGTGTGTTAAAAAATGTTGGATTAAATAAATTAGCAAACACCTGCTAAATACTTTTACCTGTTTTATCAATAATTCTTATTCCTTAAAAGTAAAAACCATAAACAATATATTCCATTTTCTATGCAGATTATGCAAGAGGCGGAATTTGTTTGCTATGTTAGAGGTTTATTTTCGCATCTAGGATTAGTGCCTGGAGCACTCTTTCCTGAGAGTAATATAAAAGAATCACTTCATCAGAAGGTGCAATCACGTATATTACCTGATCTAACCATTTCTCCAGAAGTATCTGAACAGACTGTTACTAATATGGGCAAACTTATCACTTCACCTAGTGCTATCTGTGGTCCTCAAGTCAGTAAAGCTTCAACTTCAAGCCCACTTAATTCCTCTTCTGGTCCAGGGATTTATGAGAAAAGCCCTAATTACGTGGATTCACGGTTGGGCTCAAGGCTGATCTTCAAGGCAACAAATGCTCCTCTTAATGTGATTCAACAGCCTAGGGCTCATGCAGTGGTTAGGTCTGAACATTTTGTCAATGTCAAACAAGAAGGGAAATCTGGCACTACATTTGGATTCTCCAATGCAGATGTGATTCCAGACCAGCATCCAAATGTTACTAATATAGAATCTGTGGATCAAAATTGTCCTTTATTGATTGACTCTGAGTTTGATTCTTCTAACTTAATATTTCTTAAGCAACAGATGTGTAGTATTGGATCACAGCAGTCTGCTAGCAGTAGAAAAATGTTAGGTGTTGCCGCTAATATGGCATCCCAAGTGCATCCGGTTTCACATAAATTTAGAGGCTCTACTACCACATCATCATTTGGCATAAATGAATCTCCTCTCACTTTAAATGCTTTAGGGACAGGAAATTTTGGATTTTATCCAAATACCACGGACACTAGCAGCACCATTGACATTAAGAAGATGAACTCCTCTTTTATGACCACGCACGGAGACAAAGGTAATATGAATTTTCCAAATAATAATCATTTGGCTTCAGGGGAGGTCACATCAGTCAATGCTGCAAGCCCTGACATCTGTTTTCCTTGTGCATCGGCATCTAACAAGTGGAAAATGAATGATTCAACTAAAGCTCCAGCCTTTCCACCCACCAGTTCCAACAGTTCTGTTTCTGGAACACATTCTTCTATTGAATCATTCAGTGGCCGTTTGGGAAGACAGGATTTCCAGGTCAGTGTTTCTGATCGAAGGAATGGTGTGATCATAGATAAACGGCAAACCACAGACAATAAAGATATGCATATTCCTGTGCATACAATCAGCAAAGAAAATTCCTGTTTGTCTTTGATGCACTCTTCTGGTGATGACTTATATGACGCATTAGGCTTAGATGTTAAACCAAGGCACTCTGCTGGGAAGTTGGATGATTCATTTTCTAGTTTGATGGATACAAATGCTTCCAAGAATCTTGATGAGGATCCTGTTCTTGATGTGCCTTATTTTGGAATTTCTTGTGGTGAAATCTTCTCAGATTTGGGGCATGACCAATTGTTGGATGCTGTTGTATCTAAAGTAAACTCAAATGCCATACATGGCTCTAATGATAATGTTTCTTGCAATAAGACATTGATAAATATAAGTCAGCGAGATATGGGTCATATCCCTTCCCATACATGCCCACTGGATTCATCAGGGAACATGCCATGTGGTACTTCCCCACCCTTGGGGATGGTAAATGCTCGATCTTTACTTGCTAGTTCTTGCAGCTTAAGCAAAGATGCAGACGTTTCTCACAAAGAAGGTGATTATAAATCTCAAATTAGATTATGGACTGAAAATCATCAAAGCTTGAAGAATGATAGCACATCATCGTCTAATTGCAAGAAAATTGATGAAACTGGTAAATTGCATAAGAAAAGACTTAAACCTGGAGAAAATCCTAGACCAAGGCCCAAGGATAGACAAATGATCCAAGATCGTGTAAAAGAATTGCGTGAGATTGTTCCCAATGGGGCTAAGGTAATTGTACATTTTGCGGAAAGATGCTAGCTGCTTTACCATTAAGTGATTTTCTTTTGTGGGATTGCATTTATTACTCTTCATGTGAAAGTTCACTTGTATAATTTGCTGGAGCAGTGTAGTATTGATGCTTTGCTGGAGCGCACCATTAAGCATATGCTCTTCCTTCAAAGTGTGACAAGACATGCCGACAAGCTAAAGGAAACAGGGGAACCAAAGGTATACAGAATTCTTTGGCTTCTCTTTTTTGTTTGTGTAAATGCTGTATGCTAGATATTTGGCTGAACGGTATGAATCAATGAAAAGATATGGAAAATTTGTCAAATTTACTGAATCAGATCAGCATGTTTGATGAGTCCATTTTCTACGTTATAAATTTTGCTGTCAGCCACCCTGCAGAAGAATCTCATTGTTTTTATGTTGTACTTGCAAGCTGAGAACTACACAAAATCGTGTTCCAGCATCATAGATTTGGTACTTTGTTTGAACATTGGACCATCCTTTATAGAATTGTATAATTCTTGCGTATGCAGATAACAAACAGAGGAGGATTATTGCTGAAAGACAATTTTGAGGGCGGTGCAACTTGGGCGTTTGAGATTGGAAGCGAATCAATGATATGCCCAATCATAGTTGAGGATCTTAATCCACCTCGGCAGTTACTTGTGGAGGTCAGAAAGGGTTACCATGAGCTGTAGTGCCATAAACTGACAGGTAGATTCTGATATTTTTTCTGAAGTAGGCTTAATAAAACCTCAAATCCGTTCCTGCAGATGCTTTGTGAAGACCGGGGTTTCTTCTTAGAGATAGCTGACCTAATTAAAGGGTTGGGATTGACCATCCTGAAAGGGGTCATCGAACTACGAAACGCTAAAGTCTGGGCGCGCTTTGCAGTAGAGGTATAATATCAGCTGGCAGAACCATAATTTCCATTTTCTTGGAGTAGTGTGGTCTATTTGTCATCACATTTTGCATTTTCCGTGATTAGTTGCTGCATCAAGGTCCAACTTATTTCTCAACAACCTCTCTGTATTTCACTGTGGAGTTTCTGGTCACAACTTGTATCGTTACCGGCTTTGGCCTGTCAGAATTTTAAACCATGCATCATTTACTGCAGCTTCTAGCCTAAATAGCACTAATTGACGGCTGTCAATTTTTTTTGGCTTTGATATTATGCTCTACTTTGCCGTCTCAGAATGACAGATCTTCCATACTGCTCCATCCCGTCGAGTCACATTAGTCATGCTTTTGAGGTTTTAAGATGTTATGCCTAAAGTTTATTTCTCAATCTTTTGAAAAATGTGTACTGATTCCAAAATGAGTATAAACAAGCCAGCACCTTGTACTCCTGCAGGCAAACAGAGACGTAACGAGGATGGACATTTTCCTCTCTCTTGTGCGATTGCTGGAATCTAGTGCCACAGGTATTGGCGCACCACAAGGTCTTGAAAGCATCATCAACATGGAACGCAATATGTTCTGCCAATCTTCCCTTCCTACCACGGTTGGGGTGGATCAATTGCGATGAGCCGTCTTCCCCTCCATCCCACATGAACTTTTTCTCCGTGGAAATGTTGAGAGCGGCGACAAAATCGATCTGCAATGACCGACGTTCCAGCCTTCACCAAACGCAACTGACCTGTTCCTTCTGAGATGGCTTCTTCCGCTGACATGTGGAGTAGATTAGTGTAGGAAGTTGAGCAATTGGGGTGTATATTCCATTGGGCTTGTTCTTCTTCAGCGTTTCCTTTTGTTTTCGGCTTTTTGGTTGAGCTAGTGTTTCCGGAGATACATGAGGTCCTGAAGACCTTTGTGCAAAGGCAAAAATGGTGTTGGTGCTACAAATGTAAAGAGCTGGGCAAGGGAAAAGTATGTTGATAAAATATTGATAGCAAGCTTCATGTGCCTCGGATTTTTCTGTCATGACCATTGTTTGTTTTAGATGTTGGTGCCACAGGGTTTTATTTGTATAACTATCTAATTTTCTTCAATTAATCGTACGCCCCTTTTTTTTTTGGAAGAAATCACGCTCATGTACCGTTGCCAAAAGGACTCTAGCTATCCAGATCATAAAAATCATTCGTCTGATGTTTCATTTGAAAGCCATCTACATCTTCCTTTTATGCACATTTTTTCCTTAAAATCTATTGTTTGAAATTATCATTGTTTGAAAATTTGGGGAGGCTAGTATTTTTATCATTGTTTGAAATTAAAGTTTCGTTTGAAAATTGTTATTCAAATTTTAATTTTACATAAATTTTTATATGTGGTATAAATTTTTATTATATTAATTATTATATAACTTCAATTTTATTTATTTTATCATTCCTAATTTTAACTACATTTAACTTTTGATGTTCACCGGCCAAATACATCTTAAAAATCCAATCCAAACAAAACAATTGAAAAACAAATCCTGTTGTTTATACCTATTCAATGAAAATGAATGGAAAAAGATAATGATAATTTCCTTCATCATTCATCAAACAAATACATTATACAAAACTTCTCAGATCAAAAAGAAAGCAGTACATAATACTGATGATGATTATTCCTTAAATGTCATGATAATACCAAATGTTAGTCAACAACAATTATCGCCAACACCACCTTGCCCCTTGTCCAACGAACCAACCATCTGCCAACACCCTAAACCCTAACCATGAAAAGCAGAAAAGAACAGATCATGAAAGGCAGTGCAGCACCAACCCCCTGGATACACCGAACACGTCATGGGATGATGCACTGATCCGGTTGGGACGGTTGAGTTTCACCACGTAACGGAAGGACAGTCGTTGGGCATTAGTTGATCGCCGTCCTCGGCCTGCAAGGATTGTCTGGTCGACCACAAGCCTCTGGCCAACCACACCAACGAGAGGCAGTGACTGAAAGTGCAAGGATTGCCAACTAGGACAGTGAGGAGGTCAACCCCAAGGACTGTGAGCACAAGAGCATGCGTCCGATCTCGATTGACTGCCAGCAACGCCAACAAAGAATGCTAGTAGTGATGCCAGCGAGGTGTTAGTCAGACGGTGACATTCAACCAGCCACCTGCCGACAATCCAACCGCACAAACAATAAACCAACAAGTATTTGGGCAAAACTTGTAAACTAGAGAGAATGGTGCAGGTTATGAATAAATGCACGGACTGGATTGGACAAATAAGAAGATGCAGACGACACCAACCATCCCAACAGATGAACTTGGAGAGCAGAGGTGAAAACATCAACTTACTTTCATGTATTGGATTAATATAATCATTACCAGACATAGGGAAAGGAGGACAAAAGTGGCATGTACTTGAAGGTACCTACGTAGGGTAAGGACGAGCTTCTCCTTACCACCCCTAGAGGCATAGGTTTTCCTAGGTGTTCATAGAGTTGGATGCAAGGTCAATGCGCCGTCCAATCTCTTTGATCTGTAAGTGGGTTAAAGATCAAGTGTATTCTCAGCCATCTCTAACTTGACTTCTATAATGGCAATGATTCGAATTTTGACACAAGTTACAAAACTGAACGATTAAAGTGTCACCCCTGGTTCAATGATTCAAATTAGTAAACATGATTTCAACCACCACCACCAATACATTAAACCTACCATGTGAATATTTTCTTTTCATTCATTCAATTGCTAAAATTATTAATACTAAAAAATACAATTAAAAGGTAATTGATGAGCTGATGGGTTGGGTTAACCATCTTACCCATGATCTGACCCTTTAATGAGTCAATCAGTGTAATCTGAACCTCAAAGCAACAGGTAATTAAGGCGAAATAAGTGGTACCTTATCCCATTGACAAGCATAGATATAGTTTAACTGGCAACAGCCCTGAGCATGGCTAGTTTAAAAGTTCAAGAATTTGTACACCAGCCCACCCTAATTAAGAGTTTCAATTTGGGTTTGGATTTTGTAAAAAAAAAAATCCAAGTTTAGTTAGTTCAATACTCGATAATGATTATTTAGAACCAGGGTATGATTGCAAAATTTTTGAAAACCCAACACATTTTTGTTGATATCGACGAACTGATAAACTTAAAAATCGACTAGTAAATCACTTGCAGTTATGATTTTCGTTGAAGACATTGTGTATCATTGAACCATGCCTTTCAGCTTCACATTAGGGGTTGGAGTCTGGTGCCTTCCCATTGTACGAATGTCTTCTTCCATCCAACAGCAAGTAAATGTCTCCTTCCATAAACCAGGAAATGAAAAAGAAATCAGTCAAGTCCAATCTCATGGAATTCTCTAATCCATGGAGACCAACCATTCAAAGTTTGGCGGATTATTATTCTTATCACGTTAGTCCACTATAGACTCTCTATACACTTCTTGACATCATCATACAAGAAAGAGACTTTCTCTAGTCTTCATGTGGAATGTCCTCTTCTCATGATTAGTTCACGTCAAACCCTGAGGTGCAACTGAGTGATATTTCATAATTTTGCAGTGTCACTGTATCCTTCCAAAAATGCTAATCTTCTTTTGGCAACTTTAGACCTGTAGCACCACAATTCAAATGCTTCGGTTAGATCAGGATAGTGAACATGCTCTGATCTTAGCCATTCTGACAATATATCTGCCTGGTCTCCTGATGGCAATGCAATAACCATTGAGATGAATGCTGATTCCAAGCAATCCCATGTTTCATCTTCATGCCTTATCATCATACCGTCCACACCATTGGAACCAATGGCTTCCAAGTCAACTCTTGCTTTCTGCACAAATGGAAGCCAGACCTTCACCATGTGAATCCGCTTTGACGTTGGAAGAATGACAGTTCCGTGGGCAATGGCCTTCAGAACTTTTGCCACAACTTCAGTCACTTTTGTCATTATCTCCAACATGCTAACAGTCTCATTCAAGAAAGCAATCAAATTTACTATATTTGTTGACTCATTGACCCAGGAGTGAACCAATTCCTTCATCATCTCCATCTTACAAAGGATCTGAGAAGCCCATGAAATGTCTGCTAGAAAGTGCTTGATTGTCTCAATATGGTCCATATTCGTGTTTGATGTAGAAGCTGAGAAAGAAGAATCTGTCAAACTAGTGAACCGACTCAAGAGATCCTTCATACACTTGCTCACTTCAGACTTAAGCATGTCATTGTCATTCAAAGAAGGCACGTCATCATCCTCGGTTAGCATATATTTTAGCTGCTCTTGTGCTGAAGATTTCAACTCATGCAATGAAGTGGGTAGTGATGATGATGCAAATCGAATGGTTGTGACAAAGATTCTTGTAAGGGTCATTGGTTCAACAGGCTGGAGACGAGAAAGGATTGATGCATACTCTGGCCCAAGAGTTGGGACAATCTTTAGGATCTCCTCTTCTTCAGTTTCTTCCCAGGGAACAGCCTCTAAGTAGTCCATGCACGAATTAGCCAATTGATGACAGCCAAGATGAACAGACACTTGAAGGATGCCAAGTGTGTTCCTTACACCGTGGCATATGATGTCCGTGGCATACAAGAGACGAAGCACACTTACATAAGAATTGAATTCTGATTCCTGACAACACACTTGGATGCAACTGCGAGAATCTAGTACTTGCAATGTGGGCCAATCCTTAGAAAGAAAATCAGCAAAGTACTTGCTCTTTTTTGTGAGAATATGTGTATGACAATAGAACCTGTCATCTCGGCCTTCTTGCGTCGTAAGCCTCACAACCACATCACTTGTTGTCCGATCACCAATTCTGAATAAAAATTTGGTTTCATTTGTCTTCAATTTCAAAACACGTATGAAAGAAAAAATTGAAATCAGTAGAGGGTGGATATACACGAATTTCGAAACAAGATGAATAGACAGGCATCATGTAGAAGGTTCTGCCATACACACCCATCATATTTCAAGTGGCACCAATAAAATTTAGCACAGATCCCTTTATTTGGGCAATGAAATATGTGACTTGAAAAACAAAAGTACCAAGCAGAATTGAAACATAATTTTCCCTCCATGTGAGTATTCATTCAAACAAAATGTAAAAATATTCTGTCCGGATTAATTAACAATCTTACGGCTATATTTGAAAGTCTTATTATGATAAAAGTCTTATTATATTATAGCTTATCATTTAAAACAATGGGTTTTGGGAATTTTGATGTACTTGACGTCAATTTCTTCCACCCTAAAGATTTGCTTTCACGACGCCATGCTTGCTTAATTTTTCCATCTTTTGGGCACTTGTCCACTTATAAGACGTAACTGCTTATTCTGAAACCTACATAAATATTATTCATTTTAATGATTTTTTATTGCGAAGACTTTCTATTACTCATTTTAAATCGATACTTGTTGATGAACTACCCTGCGGTTTTTGTTGAATTGAAAAAAGAAGAAGAGAGAGTAGGTGAATTCGGTGACGCAAGTGGCGGTAGAACAAACTAGAAACTTGTAAAGAAAGAAAGAAAAATAGTCAAAATAACGGAGGAGGATGTGTTATGGGGAGAATGACTGGAAGCAAACCTCCATGACCTGCAGCTCTCTCACTCTCTCAACAGCAATGGCGAAAGTATGCATCGTCAAGTCAGCATGCGGCCTGCTTAGGGAGAAAGCAGAACAATATTAGAGCAATGAAATTGCACTGGAGTCGGATGTCGGTCGGATTCCCATTTCGCAGAACCATTACGGCAAATCCAAATCGGAAAAGAAAAACAGAGAGAGAGAGAGAGAGAGAGGTCGGTCTCAAGTCGCACTTTGTTGTCTCTCCCCAAGTGCTGGAAGGCGGAGGGCAGAGGGAAGTAGGCGTGCGGTGGTCGGCGGAGCCTGCGATGCCGCCTTCTCCACCTTGTTTCGCATGACGACGACGATGACAACGTTGACGGTTAAGATTGATCCGAATCAATCAGGCACTTTGCTTTCGACCGTTGGATCTCTTGTCCTGAAAATTTCGTTCGAAGCGGAAACATCGAATTTCATCCGTCATCCGTACCATCCGGCGTTTGGAGTTGTTAGGTTAGGAAAATGCCTGATAGAAAAAAATTATATTTATAGTGATAAAAAAATTTAATTTTTTTTAAATATATAAATACTTAAATATTTTCGACATACCGAAGTGTTCCATGAGATGGGCCGGATTTGGACTGGACATGGTGCAGTCCAACGTTTTGTTAATGGCACGTTTCAACATGGGCTTCAGTAATATTTATTCGAACTTTATTCTCTGAGATAAGATTTAAAGACTTTTAAATATTTTAAAAAAATGGAGACTAAGATTTTATTAAGAACGGAAGCAAGTAAACACTGCAACTTCCCATCCAACTAACTCAATTATGTGAGGAGAAGAGCAGAGGGAGAGCTGGCGGACCGATTAACTGATTTCAATGCTTTTACATATATATATATATATACTCAGAGGGGAAGAGATCGTTATTAAGATTATTAAACATAATTTTTTGTAAATACAACTTAAGAAATATCAATTAAATGGTAAAAGTTACAATGTAGGTAAAGATGGAGATTAAGATTTTATTGGTTAAATAAATTATTTAAAAATTTAAATGATCGTGATTTAATCTAAGTCATTAAATTAGAACATTACTATAAAAATAACTCTAATTAATGATAACACTAGAGAAAGTACGTGACGTTCAGATTTAATTTGTTGCCAGCATTAATTACATTTGCTTTTTTAATTTAATTACAGGCTCGATATTAGGTACGTAACATGCAGCCATCGCGTGCTTCGCCCCGTTCTTCTAATGTATTTGGTAGTGTTTTAGCTTAGAATATGGTAGAGAGTTCAGGTAAGTGTCGATATTAAATAAAGTTAAATTTTAAAGATTCGTGATGACGTAGAAAAATGTATATAAAACCGTTGAATCTTTGAGTCTGGAGATTAAATATATGCATGTAATTAATCATAAGGAAGACAAGGTTAAGCAAGGCTTAAGGGTAGGAAGAGGGCTTAAATATTTGGGTAGGGTGTGCGCTGTTGGTCACCGCGCGCTGCTTCCATCCGTCCCACGCCATGACGAAGCACGACTGCGGGCAGCACCGGTTGGAGTGGCGCAAGTGCTGCCGCCACCTCCTCATCGCCTTCCTCATCCTTTGCCTGGTGGTGGGCACCATCGTGCTCATCGTCTTCCTCGTCCTCCGCCCCACCAAGCCAAGCTTCGCCCTCCACGACGCCTCCATCCTCGGCCTCGACCTGTCGCCCCGCGCCAACCTCCTCTCCTCCACCCTCCAGGTCACCCTCTTCTCCCGCAACCCCAACGCACGGGTGGGGGTGTACTACGACCACCTCGCCGTCCACGCCGCCTACAAGGAGCAGCAGATCACCGTCTCCACCCTCCTCCCCCCCTCCTACCAGGGCACGAAGGACGCGTCCGTCTGGTCCCCCTTCCTCTACGGCGAGTCCATACCCGTCGCGCCTTACGTCGCCCAGTCCCTGTTCTCCGGCGTCCTCCTCCTCCACGTCAAAATCGAGGGAAGGGTGAGGTGGAAGGTGGGGACGTGGAGATCCGGCGGTTATCGGCTCCACGTCGACTGCCCGGCCATATTCCGTTACGGCGGACCCAGAGGCAGCGTCGGCGGCCATGGCCTCTTCTCTCCGGCGATCACATTCCAGCGTATATCCCAGTGCCATGTTGATGTCTAATGAATTAATGTCACGTTACGTTGCTGCTGCCGTTGTTTTCCCGATTTTTAATTACTCGAGTTGTTTCGGTTCGTTTAACTAATTAATCAGTGTTGCTGTCTTGTTTTTGTTTATTAATTCCAACAACTCAAACCTTAGCAATGATTTATCTCTGGATCCAAAGCATGCTTGACTTTAACTTGTAAATGGGAGATCTCGAAATGAATAGAAGTGGGGTTTAATTTGCACGTACCTCAACAACGATTTATAAAGGTATGGTTTGTTAATCACGAGATCGATCTCCACTTGTCCTCGTCGGTAACCTCGAGATTCCGTGAGCGTACCCTCCGCTGCATTTCCTCTCGATAACCTAACTTGTTATTAATACCATGCATTAAACATGTCAGCACCGCCCGTTGAACTCGTTCCTCCTAGAATTCTGTCTTTATTTGTTTTAACTTTTTATAATTATCGAAGTTAACTGTTGGATAAGTAAAATCAGAAATAAATGTACGTGATTTGAGTCTCTCAGATCTTCAATTAATTTTTCCGACTTTTCAATTTTGACCTCGACACTTTTAAATTATATAATCCTTATCTAATCATGAGATATATTTAAGCCTTATTTGAAAATAAAATTAAACTTGTAGAGATTTTTACTATATAAAGTACATATTTTAACAAATAGTATAATGAAAGTAGATTTTTTCATTGTAATTATCAAATAAGAAAATAAAAAGAAATTTGGAATAGTGTCGGTCTAAAAAATGTTGGCCCTCTTGCACCCATTATCCATTCATTGTCTCCTTCTTTCTCGTGTAAATGTCGTCAACATGGTCCATATATTCAATGGTGTGATATTTATTTGTGTCGTATGTGATCATACAACCTAAATAAGTACGATCTATGGTACAAGTCCATCTAATTAGTCTAATATGACACAAATAGGTTTAGTCTAACTATTGACTACAAGCAGTTTGATTGCTAATAGGTTTGATCTAACTATTGGCCACAAGTAATTTGATTGCTAATAGGCTCGATCTAGCCATTGACCATAGTAGTTTGAATGTAACAGACTTGAAGATTTGACCACCTCAGCTACACCCTTCTTGTTACATTGTGTTAAACCGACCTACAATCCGAAACAATACCATGTTGGCACAACCTGACTACTTGAAGGTAATAACCCAACCAATCGGATGATTTCAATCTACGATATGCTGAACCAGACCGGCCCATTCGGCCCAACCCAATTAACGTCCGCACTTCCTCATGCTCTTTAGTAGTCTACAGGCCTACCATGCTAACTCATTCAACTATAGCCCAGGCTCCGAGCGTTATATGGATTTATATTTTATTTAAAATATACAATACATATAATATTTATTTAATTGCTGAATATGTTAACTTAATTTTTTTTTTAATAAATACACCCTAAAATATTATTCTTTTGATGGTCCCTAATCACCCCCTATATTTTAGACATAAAAAAATGTATAAAATTATAAAAAAATACAATAAAAATCTCTACTCTCGTTATACTATTTATTAATATATAAATTCTTATAAATATCATTATCAAACAAAACTCTTAAGTGTAAAACAGAAGGTAATTAAATACAACGTATTTTTTTTTATATCGTTACAAATATTTTACTTGACAAAACTTCTCATATATCAAGTGAACTAAAAATTTATATTTATTAATTCAATGAAATATTTTTTTAAAATTTTCTTTTTAATAATCATAGTTAAAATTTCTATATTTATTATATTATTATTTAATAAAATTTCTATCTTTATTATATTATTATTTAATAAAATATATATAAACTTTATTTTCAAATAAAATTAAAACGTAAATTACCGTAAAAAATAACAGAAATATTACCATGAAACGCCGCGCATCGTCGGTCGGCCGCCGGACGTTGCCTTCGTCCACACGGAGACTCCTCGGTCAAATAACTGACGTCTCCAAAATGGCAAAATCACGTCTTTCTTTTCGGCTGACACCGACACCCATCAAATTTTCTTTTGTTGGGACGCGTATTTCAAATCTTACCAAGTGTGACAAAAATACACTTACCGGTGCTACGTGTCTTGTCTGATTAATAAATTAAGTGGAGCAGTTACATATGATGAATGGAAGTTAATTCACCGATAATATTATTAGAGTTATTTTTTTTATGGTATTTAATTTTTATTTATATATATATATATATATATATATATATATGATAATAATAAAAAAATATTTAAAAGATAACGAAAGAGAAATTTAACGACAGTACAAGTTTTAATAAAAATATCTATGATTTCTTTGTCAACAAGATACGGAAGAAAAGATTAAAATTTTTGAACAAAATATTTCAAAGATACAAATTCAATGATATATATTGAGAAGAAAATAAAAAACTTGTTAATTAAATAAATTAAATAATTTATATTTAATCTAAAATATTAAATTAAAATATCATTTGAAAAAATAAATATCATTACTAAAGAACGTTACAGCGGATGGCGCCGCTTTTGCTTTATCCGAAGAAATCGACGTACGCGCGTTTCCGATCGGAACACGCTTCCGCCTCCAAACGATGAATAGAATCAACGGGGAGATGGAAGCTTCCATCCGCCTCCCTTCTTTGCTTCGCCGCGACTCACACGCACCCTCTTCTACTTCTCTGCTTATATAAATCCACCACACCCATCGCCTTCTCCTCCATCTCCATCGAACCCATCTTCAATTCTGCTTTGATTCTTGTAGTCTGCGTACATACAGCTAGCTAGATCGACAAGATGGCGGATCAGTGGAAGCAAAACGGTGGTGGTGGCCTCAACGGCGCGTTCTACGGCCCGACGATTGCGCCCGACAACCGCCGCTCCTACGGAAGCATCGGGCGAGGAGGCTCGTGCTGCTGCACCCCGTGCTCCCTCCTGTGCTCCCTCTTCAAGCTCCTCTTCTCCGTTGTGCTCGTCCTCGGCATCCTCGTCCTCGTCTTCTGGCTCGTCTTCCGCCCCAGCGAGCTCAAGTCCTACGCCGAAAACGCCACCCTCACCAGCTTCAACCTCACCGGTAACGACAGCATCTCCTACGACCTCGCCCTAGACCTCAGCATCCGCAACCCCAACCGCAGGGTCGCCCTCTACTACGACCGCGTGGTGGCCACCGCCTCCTACGACGGCACCCGCTTCTCCTACGACCGCAACCTCCCCACCTTCTTCCAGCACCACAAGAACACCACCACCATCCACCCCTCCTTCGTCGGCAGCAAGGTGGCGGTCTCCGATTCCTTCGCCACCTTCTACGCCAGCGACAAGGCCGACGGCTTCTTCTACATCGACGTGAGGGTGGACATGAAGGTCAGGCTCAAGATCTGGTTCGTCAAGACCAACAAGTACTCACCCAAGATCAAGTGCTCCCTCAAGCTTCCCGCCCCTGCCACCTCCGGCGAGTTCAGCAGGACCAAATGCGACGTCGATTTCTTCTGATGCAACCCTTCGTTTGCATCCTTTGTACCCATTTGTTTCGCTTGTAACCCGGCATTTGTTTTTGATTTATTTATTTGTATCCATACAAAATAATGCGTTCGCATTTGACTTGTTTATTTTTACATTTAGTCTTTCTTCTGTGTTTATAGAATTTATGAGAATTAAATTAAAAAAAATTAAATTTTTATAAATTATTTATTTATATTAATTTAAAGAAATAAAATTTAAACAAATTATTTAAAATTCAATCAAATTCAAATTTCTTTTTTTTTTAATAACCACGTTAAAATTTTTAATTTTATTTAATTACGAAAAATACATAAATATTTATATATTAAATTTATTTCAATCTAATTTAATTTTACTTAAAAAATAAATTCTTATCCATTCATTTTTATCGTACAAATACGTCCTTATTTCCTTTTCTGTAGGCCATTTTTATAATTTCTGCGGGCCCATGTGTGTAAAGCCCTCGGCCGTGGTTAAGGTCCCAACCCATAGAACCCTGCGGTGGCCGGTGGCGCAGTACCCCTGCTCTGTTCTGAGTGTTCTCTGCCACTGCACACCACACTCCGCCGCTGTCCATGGAATCCCTAATCCTGGAGCTTCACTCCATCTCCGCCGTCAAGTTTGGCTCCTTCAAGCTCAAGTCCGGCATCACCTCCCCAATCTACATTGACCTCCGCCTTATCGTCTCCTGTCCTTCCCTCCTCGTCCGCATCTCTTCCCTCCTCCACTCCTCCCTCCTGTCGTCCTCCACCCCTTACGACCTCGTCTGCGGCGTCCCCTACACCGCCCTCCCTATCGCAACCGCCCTCTCCATCACCCACTCCGTACCCATGCTCATGCGCCGCAAGGAGGTCAAGTCCTACGGAACCGCCAAATCCATCGAGGGCGTCTTCTCCAAAGGCCAGAAATGCCTCGTCGTCGAGGACCTCGTCACCAGTGGCGCGTCCGTCTTGGAGACCGTCCGACCGCTGCGGGCCGAGGGGCTGGAGGTCTCCGACGCCGTGGTGCTCATCGACAGGGAGCAAGGGGGCCGCCAAAATCTGCGGGAGAATGGGGTCAGGCTGCACGCCATGCTCAGCTTGACGCAGATGGTGGAGGTACTGGTGAGGCAAGGGAGGTTGGAGGAGGACACGGCGGCAAAGGTTAGGGCTTTCCTGGAGGAGAATCGAAGAGTTGGCGTTCCCAGTGCGTTGCTGCCGAGCAATGTCAGATTGAGATATGGTGAGAGGGCGGAATTCGCCAAGAATCCCACTGGTAGGAGGCTCTTCCAGTTAATGGAGATGAAACAGAGCAATTTGTGTTTGGCCGCAGATGTGTCCACTGCCGCTGAGCTGCTCCACCTTGCCGATACGGTCTAATCTATGAACCCTCGTCTTCTGTCTTTTGTCTTTTCAATTTCATTCTTTCTTTTTTCTTGAACTTGCCAACGTCATTTGAACAAAATAAATTTATCGATTGTAATTAACATGCAGGTTGGACCAGAGATATGCTTGCTGAAGACACATGTTGATATACTCCCGGATTTTAACCCAGACTTTGGTTCTCGGCTGCGTACGGTACATTGTAGTGACTTTTTTAAAAATCATGCACTGGCCGTTGGTCAATGATCGCCTTTGTTGGATATATTAGTGGTAAAGAATGATTTTTTCTCCAATATGGTCACTAGTAAACATCAAGATGAAGCATTTGTTTGTCTGTACCGCGTTTGCTAAATTTACAATATGGATGCTGTTCTTCTTCCTGTATGATTGACGGTTAATCTGGATCATATTTATTGCTAGATGTTTCTTAACACCAATTGATGCATAAAATTGTAAGTCCTTGGAATGTCAGTGAGAGTAAACTAGGAACGACTGTCTTCAAGTTCGGAAATTTGAAACTTTCTTTTAACTTTTTTTGTTTATTTTAATGTGAACTTGGAATGTCAGTTCAACATGTTGATAGAAACAATTGCCCCCAAAACTTACCACAAAATCTTTTTGCTCTGCATTTTCAACTATAACGCTGAGCTAGTATTCATCACTGTTTTGTGCAATTGCTTGGGAAAATGTTGCTCACATCATATTTAAGGTAGGGGATTTGCTGTCGAGATGTTCTGTAGTTTTTCATGGTTTTCCAAGTAAATTTACAGTCCGAGATTTGTTTTAGTATTTAGCTTGATGTTTGTTTTTGGTTTCGATAAATTACTGGAATTGGACTATTGTTTTTTATTCTATACATTATGATAATCTTTTATAATTTAATACTGTTATGAGATCCCAATGAATATTCACATAAGTTCTAAATCCTTCAGTTGATTGGTAAATTTGAAGGGAGAAGATTAGATGAAAAGTCAAGAATGAAATAGGAAAGAACTGATCCTGGTTCTCATGTTCTTGGCTAGAGTCGACAAAAGTCTAGAATATTAGATGAGTTTTGTAAAGCACCATGCCAATGGTGTTCTGGACAAGCAAATACAGGTTTTATTCAATTTTATTACTCGTTTAAATTCATTAGTGTGCCATCCAGGTTCATTAAGCTTTAATCTATTTCTCCTGGAGGCCTTAGTTGTAATCTATTTTGATCAATTTGAAGAGATTATTGTAAGAAAATTTACTTGACCATACTTATTAAGGTGCCTAGGCAGTAAGCTTGGGCATCACCTAGGTGTCAATTAAAAATCGAATTGTATTTTTTTGCTATTACTACTTAATTATTATGTATTTATATTCATTTTAAACATAAGTAGCAACTAAATAACATCGAAATATATACCAAAATAGTATCCTAAGATCAATATAAATGAACATTAGCATTATAGTAGCTAAAAAAGTTAAAATTAATAAGATTTGAATTTAAATAAGACTTAAATAAATAAAAATAATAATAAAGTCTGCTTACTTAAGTTATAATTAAACAAAAAGAAAGAAAAATCTGATATTAATCGGTACATGAAAAAATAAAAAAACAGCCTACAGAACAAAAATAGAGCATTTAACTGAAAACAAAAAATAATTGTACAAGTAATGAATAAGAGAAAATGACATAAAAACTAAAATTGACATATCGACATATGAACATATTAAAAAATGGTCGATAATACAAACTAAATCTACCAAAGGATTCATGTATTTTAAACTAGCTGGCCAGGTGTATTTAAGAATATGTCGAGAGTATAATCCACAAATACATCAATAATACAAAACATTAAATATATGTTGATTTTAGTGACTGGACAATTGAGATGAATATATTAATAAATAAAAATGAAGTTGTTGGTTTCATCTCTAATTCTTCAAATTTCTTTGACTTTCTTTATATAATTTATTCATTCATTCTTTATAACTTTGTATCTTGGATTTGATTTCTTTATGTCTTCATTTGTTGTATGTCAAGTTGTTTGATTTCATCAAAATCTATAAAGGATAAGTTCTCAACAAAAGTAAAATGGTAAGAACATTTACAAAAGGAAACAATAAATTTTTTTTTATCAGTCCCAGTGCCCAACCACCTGGACTTCAAAAAAGCTCTAGACGCTGCCAGGCGCCTACCTTATAAAGCTTTTTTTAAAATGCGATTTTATGTTCGTGACATCTCTTTTTTTTTATAGCTTGAGAATGTGTAACCTGATTATTTGTACTTTCCATGCAGATTATTCCAATTTGTAACACAAGTTATAATTGTTGTGTTGTCAGTAGAAGGCATTCATTAATCAGTTGAACCATGTAATCCTAATGATCTGATATGTTCCACTTCAGATCGCAGAAAAACATAATTTCTTAATTTTCGAAGATCGTAAGTTTGCTGATATTGGCAATACTGTGGCTATGCAATACGAGGGGTAAGATGCATGAACTGGACTCTTTACACTTGCATCATCGTCACAATACTGTTGCTCTACCTCTAAATGCTTACCTGATGTCTCTCTTCCGTTCACACAGAGGTATTTACCACATACTAGACTGGGCAGACATCATTAATGCGCACGTAATTCCTGGACCTGGAATTGTGGATGGTCTGAAATCGAAGGTAACATTTTTAATGCTTTCTGAATGATTATCCTCATCTAGAACTGGTCTGTTCAGCTTTTACGGCGTGATGTTGACATGTAGGGTTTGCCTCGTAGTAAGGGTCTACTTTTGCTTGCTGAAATGAGTTCGTCAGGAAACCTTGCAAAGGAGGGTTACACGTCTGCAGCAGTAAAAATTGCCGAAGAGCACTTGGATTTTGTCATTGGATTTATATCAGTCAATCCTGCCTCATGGCCTGGCGGTCCTGGAAATTTAGGATTAATTCATGCCACACCTGGCGTTCAAATGGCGGTTGGTGGCGATTCACTTGGGCAACAATACAACACCCCGTACTCTGTAAGTTTATTTACAAGGCCAATGATTGACTTAATGTACGTTATCAATTCAATACGTTATTCTCCATTCCAAGCGTAGCTGGATGATGAGGGGAATTTAAGAGTTAAAACGCAGCAATGCAAGGAAAAAGATCAAATACAAAGAAACTTGTTTTATATTCAACAGACTAAAATAAGGAGGTGCTCAGCAATTTTTCTCTTCAGCATTTTTAGTTCAAGCTGGTGTTTTTTTAAAGTCGGCATATGAAACAAGTTGACATATGAGAATTGTGTTTGATTTGGTTTTTTGAAAAATAATAATGTATATAGTGGAATTATAGCTTGGATTGTTGTTCATATTACTAGTGTATTTTCATAGGTTAGATTTAATACTCATTATTAAAAAAGCCTTGAGTTATCACCACCACATAACTTGGCATTAATATCACTGATGTTTAAAGTTAATTGTTTTCATTCAAAAGAAAAAAACCCCACAGGGACCGAGGATGGTGGTAATATCCAACCCATCTAGCTTTATACATTTCCGTCACTAAAAATGCATTTCTTTGATGAAAATGATTTGTTTGTTTTGGGGTTTGGGCCCTTGCAACAGTCTAAAAACTAATTTTTTTACCTCATTCAGGTTATACATGACAGGGGTAGCGATATCATCATCGTGGGTCGTGGAATTATTAAAGCAACCCATCCCGCCCATGCTGCCAAGGAATTCCGCCAACAAGGATGGGACGCCTACAAGGGCAGCTTAGGTCGGTGATTTTAGTCTTTTCAGCTCTATCTTGAAGTAGAACGTCGTAAAAAAGTATGGTATCGGTAGAAGCAATTTTAGTTAAAATAATTGTAAAACTTGATTTCGGATTGGCCGGGGCAACAAAGCAATGCATCATGAGCTTGAAGCCCAAAAATCTTAGTTAATAAATTCATCGCCCTCTGGTTGGGGGCCGTAGAATTCGAACACGCCAGAGCACAGGTGAAGATTTCTGTATGCCTACCACAATCGGTTTACATTTCTTTCAAGTTTTTTGTACGATGCTGGCCTCTTATTCTATGGGCCCTTTCTATATATTTCTAGAATCAGAGATCAGAAATAATTTCTTACGATAACCATCGATTATGATGCAGTATGACAGGTAAAAGCATCGTACGCATTTAGCAATGTGTCGACCAAGGGTGTTTTTGATAACGGAGGGTTTTACTTTTTTTTGTAAATTTTTCGGTGGTAGTTATAAAAAATCGATTTTACATGTATCTGAGTTTAAGTAATTTTTTATAGTTTTTATTCTCTCTACTAAGATAAAGTAGTTTGACAATTTCAAGTGTTTTAATTTTGAATGGAAGAAAAAGACCAAGAGATTTAGAAAGAAAAGAGAGAAGATGATAGAATTAATTTTGATATATATTTTCAGTTGTTACGTTGAATGCCTGGTATGAAATTTCACGATAATATTTATATTTTTTATTATCAAAATATTTTTTTCTCTCTTATCTTAAAATTATTTACCTAAAGATTATTATTATTTACTTTTAAAATAAAAAAGTAAGTTTAACGAACGATCCCTTAGGGATGCCATCCATCCACACGTTCCAACGTTCCGAATCCTCCGGACGTCCACCAGCTTCGTCCCCGAAAACAATTGCTCCTCCTTTTTCCTTTTTCTTTTATTATTATTATTATTTGCGTCCTCTTGAAAAGTTTTTGTTCTACCGCCAACCGTGGGAATACGAATAGCGAATTGCTCACCTGTCACCGCCTCCACCCCCATGGCGGGGGAGGAGAAGCAGTCGCCGTCTGGCTGCGGCCGCATCCTCCTCTTCCTCTTCCGCCGCCACCCTTCCCCCCCCACCTCCTCCTGCACCACCACCTCTTCCTCCTCCACCACCACCACCTCGTCTACCACACGTAAGGCAGCGACTCCGGCTTATACGTCTCATCAGTCCACCGCCCTGGTCGTCTCCCCGTTGAAACCTTCCTGCCCGACCCCATCTCCTTACCACCACCGTCCCAATGCTCCGCGCAGGCCGCCGTCCATCCCCCTGTCCGGCGAGCTGGATAGCTATATCTACGACCACCAGAAGACGAAAAGCAGCAGCACCTTCGTGCGCGCATCCTCCGGCAACGTCATGCTTTTCGGCAATCTGGGTAACCTCCGTTCCTCCTCCCCGAAAGAACCCAAGAAGGGCAGCGGGAGTAACAAGGGTGGTGGTAGGGCACGGCCGTCGTGCTCGGTGCCCCTGCCCAAGCCATGTCGGGAGTTGTCCAAGAGGTTGGAGCCGGCGGATTTGAAGGAGATGGGGAACGAGGAGTACAGGAATGGGAGGTTTGCCGAGGCCATTGCATTGTACGATCGGGCGATTGCCCTGGATCCAGAGAGGGCTGCGTATTGGAGTAACAAGGCCGCCGCCCTCACCAAACTAGGACGGTTGATAGAGGCCGTCGCTGAGTGCCGAGAGGCCGTCAAGATCGAGCCTGGATATAAAAATGCTCACCATAGGCTGGCAACGCTTTTTCTGAGGTTACATGCACTTTTTTGTTACCACCCACACCTTACGATTCTAATCATAACTTGGTTTTTCGTTTATGCTTCTAGCATTTTTCCATTCTTTTCAAAATTCCACATAGATCAACAATTCATGGCCTCTGGCTTGACTACATTTGGGTTTAAACGTGTATCCAGACTCAATATGAAATTGCTTTTGCCCTAATTATGTTTAGAATTAAAAATCGTAATTTCAAATAAAACATCAATCACAAAGCACAAAAATATTTTTAGCAATAAATATTATTATTTTACCCACATATAATATCACATATTGTAACCTCCATGTAAACCTTCCAAATTTATAAACTCATATCTTGTAAATACAAAGGTATATGTTTGTTTTTCATTTAACTTTTTAAGGTTTGTTTTCAGAATTAGAGCCTTATACCCCACTTTTATGAGTCTGGGTAATTTACAAAGATACTAAAAAAAATTTATATATTTTCCGTCTTGTTGTTTGAGTTTCAAAGAGTTTTCACGAATTATGGTTGGGTTATCATTAACCAGCAAAAGGCTAGCTTAACTGGCAAGTTTCACTTGAGTGATAGCATAACACCAAATGGGTGGCTGTTTGTAAACAAGCTCTTTTGACCCTGTATGAGAATTAAAGTGATATCCCTTAAAAAGATGCTTAAGGTACTTTAAGATGGTTCCATATTGGATGATTTGAAGATCCAAGACGAGTATGTAAGGAAATGGGCTATTACCGTAATGAACGTAGCTTTAAAACTTTTGACCTATGTTGGTAGGTCAAACTCAAATTGTCATAAGGCATCGATGTAATGAACGACCAAGGCTGATGGGCTTGCGCTTATGATGTAACAAAGCATAATTTGAAGATCTAGGAATATATATGTAAGGAAATGAGTCTCTACTACAGTAATCGGAGACTTAAGCATCTTAACCAATATTCGTAAATCGTACTTAAGTTCTACAGGACAACAGTAAAATAGATCGGTCCAGGTTGAGAGGCTTTAGTTTAGGATGTGACAAAATAGTATCAGAGCAATTCACTGGTTCGAAGTGTGGAATCTAAGTGCTACTCTCAAAAAGTAGTGAGAGCACTATCTTTAAAATTCTACATTGCATGGTGATCCTAACTTAGGTCTTGACAATGATGTCAAATACTTAAAAGAAGGGAAGAATGTGATATCCCCGGGAGAGATGCTTGAAGTGCTTAAAGATAATCTTATGCAGAATATTTTGAAGATCCAAGATGAGTACATAAGAAAATGCATTGCTATTGTAGTAGTTGGTGGCTTAAACATTTTTATCCGAATTGGAGGTTCATACTAAATTCACTATAGGGTAGCTGTGGTACAGATTGGTCCAGACAGATGGGCTTGAGCTTGATGTGTGACAATTCATGTTACTGATAGCCAAAAAAGAAATATTCATGAAACACTCACATACATGATGCATATGCAGATTTCTGTAATTTTCATGAATATAATAATTAAGTCAATAATGATGATTGGTCTTTCGCTTGTTTTCTACAAGAGCTTGAACCAAACAGTGATAGTTGCTTCTTACATGGACATGTTTAGGCTTGGAGAACCTGAGAAAGCAAACCACCACTATAAACTGTCCGGAAGTGAGGCCACATCCAAGGATATGGTGAAGACAAAGAATCTTCGGACCCACATGGAAAAGTTTAATGAAGCAAGGAAGTTGAAGGACTGGAGTACGATGCTGGAAGAGGCACAACTGTCAGTCACTTCAGGTGCAGATTCAGCTCCACAGGTCTGCAAACTTTAATAGAAATTGTTGTTAAGTGTATTGTTTAATTTTCGACCACTATTATTATTATTTTCCAGTGCAAATGTTGTAATGAAAATGTTGTTGTTATTGTCTTACTAATAACATGTTTTGTAACTTGTTGGACATTCAGCATTGCTTCTGATCAATTTTTGCCAAATAATTCTGTAAGTATGTTTATGGGAAAACATGATAGGAAATTATGTTGTTGATCTTTAGCACTCCATTGTAATTTTTGGGAGATCTAACTTACTACACAGTCATAGTGCATCTCATCATGAAATAAAAAATTATTTTCTTTCAAACATTTATGTATCACACAATTCTTGTATTAAGGTTTACCTTGCCATTTATTGAAAGGTCTTTGCTGCTCAAGCAGAAGCACTCTTAGAGCTCCAGAAGCACCAAGAAGCAGATGCAGTATTAATTGATGCCCCCACCTTCGGTATCAATGAGTCTTCCAAGTTCTTTGGCACTGTCAACAATTCTTCTGTTCTTTCAATTCGAGCTCAAACTGGTATGGCAGTTGGGAGGTTGGTGCCCTCTGTCAAACTTTTTACATCTATCTATACTACAAGTTCTCCTGCATATTTTCAAAGAAAACAACCTATTTTGGCAACAATATCCCTTTCAGTTTAAATTTTCAAGTTGTTGCTTCTGCTACTTTGTTTAGCATGCTATTTATGGAAATGCAAAAATTCCTTGCAATGCTAATAATTTTCACAGCTTTAAGCTTCTGTTTTGTTAGGTTTGATGAGGCATTGACATTAGCTCAAAAAGCAACTCAAATTGATCCAAGTAGTGGAGAGGCAGCTGCCGTGTTCAAAAAGATCCAGGCTGTGGCATCTGCAAGATGTGAGGGGAATGACCTATTCAAAACATCTAAATTTGCAGAGGCTTGTGTTGCATACACAGGTGGACTAAATCATGCTTCACTCAATTCTGTTCTTCTGTATAACCGTGCTGCTTGCTTAATGAAACTTGGTCAGTGGGAGAAAGCAATCCATGATTGCACCACTGCGCTTCGTGTGCGTCCATCATACACCAAAGCTCGACAAAGAAGGGCTGAGTGCAACATCAAGGTGAACAGCCAGACACACATTGAAATGCTTATTTGGTTTTGTATAAGGCAATCTTATGTACAAGGCTTGCTCAGAAATTTTATTTGGTCGATGACATATATAAGAATCAGTTAAGCCAATATTTGCTGTGACATCACTGAAAGGTTATTACTTCGTTAACAGATGGAAAAATGGAAAGCATCCCTAGAAGATTATGAGATGATAGTACAAGATATGCCGGGTGATGAGGAGGTACAGAAAACTTTCTCCAATATCAAAATGCAACTCAAAGAACTCAAACAGGATGATATCAAGGGCACTAAGCTTGAGACCACTATAGCTGGTGTCACCAGCAATGACCAATTCATGCAGATAATCAGCTCACCTGGTAATTCCGTATTCAAATTTTAGAAGCGTGAATTCAAAAAGTTAAACCCGGCTTCAAATATGGTTCACAACCACCTAATATCTGAAGGATCACATGGATGCAATAATTTAACTTCACTAAGCAAATGCCATCGATTTTGTGTGAACTCGTACAGTGGTGCTCCTAATCTTTGCCTGATAGGGTTTACTGTTAACATAACAATGTCAAATCGGGCTTTATCTCCTTATACTCTAACTTGCATGTATATTGGACGGTGGCAGGTACATCTGTTGTATATTTTTTTGACGAATCTAGCGAATCAGATCAAATGATGCCTTTCCTCAAACAGTTATGCAAGAAACACCCATCAATTACATTTCTCAAGGTTCATTTCTGCATCTCAACTGTTCTGCTCATCTATTCATATTCCCTATTCCCTACTTTGATAGGTCTTAAATAGTTGAAGATATTTGTTCATGATCTACTGAGCTGTGTTAGGCTCCTAGCTCTTTGCCTCCATAGAATAATCCTTTTATGGTCACGAGCTCCAAAAGTGCCAAAGTTCTCAAACTCTCGGTCATGCAATGAGAACTAAATCTGTAGGATTGTATAGCTAATGATATTGTCCTGGTGAAATTGGAACCTTAAAATACATTTGCCGAATTCGTAGACACTTGTTTCATTTCTACCTTTTTCCTTGCCCTAGCACTTCATTTTTCCTTTCGATCATCTTCAGTTACGTTGTGATATTTACCGTTGTACGCAAGCTACTCATATGATTATGATATTTTGTAGGTGGGTGATGATGGAAATCAGATAATTAAATCACAGGGAGTGAGCTTCTTGCCAACATTCAAGATATTCAGAAATGGTTTGAGCATTAAAGTCATCGATGGATACGACTACGATACATTAGATCATACCATCAAACGTCTTGACTCATGATAGTCCACCAATGATGTAGATGGGAGGAGAAGCGGTTGAGAGTTGAAACAACGATCAGGTCCAAGTGATCGTGCAATACAATGTTGAGATCATGAACCCTACAAGACCACTGGATGCTGCTGCACATGAAATCCATGGCAGTGTTCTCAGCCACTGTGATGAAAATAGCAACCTATGAACTTGCAAGAAGATTAAAGGGAAATTTTGTGCTTGATGTGATACATCTTTTCAGAGATTTCAGGTGGTTGGATTCTTTGCCTTATATGGAGCGCTGAGAGCCCAGAGGTTTTAATATTGGCTTTGCAATACAACTATTAGTTTCCTCTCTTTTGGGGCAACATCACCAATGCGCTCTTTTAGGACCATGGATATTATTAATTGTTGTTGCATTGTTTTACTTACATGTATCAAACCATTAAGTTGATAAAATAAACTGTAAATTTGAATAAAAGTGTGCTTGTGGTGTGTGTCGTAATGATATGGTTTGATAACAAGTAATTGTCAAAAATCATTAATGATCTATGAATACTTTTACGGTGACCGTTGTGAATTTTCTCCTCACCACCCACCTTATCTTTATCTTTGTATGAAAGAAATATGTGTAAAGTAATAAAAATAACATGTCTTAACTCATAGAATCAATTTTTTATAGATATTATTTTCAAATGCATCATGAAATAATATATTAAGGATTTATTTGTACATATTAAAAATCTGAAAAATAAAAATTTAAAAAACGGAAAAAGAAAATTAAGAAATAAAAAGAATTTTAAAATTATTTGTAAAAATGTTAGAAAATTAATTTAAACAAAATTTATAAATATTATATATTTTAACATTTTAAATATAATTCTATATTTTTTATGTAGTTACGAGTTTAATAATAAAGATTGAGAAAAACATATGAAATTAGAAGAATGTATAGTAATAAAATTTTACTATCAATAAGAATTTATAGTGAAAAATATCGACACTTACAATGATAAAAATTTAAAAATTTCTTTTTTCAAGATTTTTAAACCCACTTTTGATAATGACGATTAAATATATGGATGGATGATAAGCATGGTTTAATGTCGTTAATGACGACGTCTACTGAAAATATATTTTCACGATTTTTCGAGAAAACCACGAACGAGTGTTGGCGGCGTGTGGCTCCAGGCACGGCCCTTCACCTCCCTCCACTTCTCTCTTTCACTGCCGGCGGGTGTTGCTGACGGCGTAGATCTCGCTCCCCTTCCGCTCTACCGATCCAAGAAGCGATGTGAGGAAAAAACTACATCTCAATCGAAGTTTCCGTTCTCGATGTTTTTACTGCTGTTTTCTATGCTTTTCGCAAAGGATTGTGTTTTTGGTTGTTGGACGGGTAGGGCGACGCGGTGGCAGTGGGAAGGACGAGAAAAGGGTGCCGCGATCGTCGTCTACTTTCATGGACGGACGATATCGGTTCGGCTTAAGACATGAATGTAACGCTGCGTTGGAAGATGAGTCGGAGATCGGACGAAGGTTCGATGTGTGTGTGGGGATCGGCAATCCAAGAAGGTCAGGTGGGGGTTTTAAAATTGGAATACGGGGGCGGATGTTTCGGAGGCGGCGTTGGAACTGGACCGGCTGATGATGGAATCCAAATCCAGGAAATGCACATCGGATCGGTATCTAAAAAGGGGGTGGACTGATGAAACTTGGGTCTCTGCTGCAACTCGGGGAAGTCCGGCAGGCAGACTAGGGGGCCCCCTTTCGTGCCGGCTCAGAATCGTCTACATTAGGGTTTTTAGGGAGTAAGGCGCATGGCTGGAATCAATTTTAGTGCAATTGAATTGTTTCATCTGGCTTCACGCCTAGCAATTTAACAGCTTAAGCTCGAACTTTATTTCTGTACAATTAGATTTCACTGGCAAAGGTTTCGAAATGATCTATTTTCTAGTTTATAATAAATTTGCATACATATGCATTTCATCCGGTTGATTAAATTTTCATTTTATGGTTGGATTATTGGAAAAAAGAACTTGGCTTAATAATTTATTCAATGTATTGACCATGAATTCTGCAATCTATACCATGAATGCTACTAGAAATTTTTCTACTCTGCCTTTTACTATTGTAATGAGTTTGCTGTTTTGTCTTGGTGATACAAGCTTATGTGTGTGAGCAATAGCTGCGATCTGTCTCGTAGATATAAATTATTTTGACTGATTTTTGCTCTCTTTGTTATTTCTGTTTGTGGTGCATGCTTCAGTTTTTTGCCAGTAACTGGGGACTTTCTCATTTCCATGGTTATATACCAGTTAATCAGTTATTTCTTTTGTGCATCTAATGGTAAGTTGGTTTGTAAAGGGCAAACATATAGTGCCATGTCCTCATGATGTGCCTCATCAGGCTGTTGGTGCTACATCAAATATATAAATTATGTGTGATGACAGCTAATGGTTTCTTTTTGTTCCTTGGTTTCTATTAGTTATTACAGAGGTATCCTGTATGTTTATCTTATGCATTAATGTAATTTAATATTTAAACACTACAGGAAAATTAAACCTAATTACAAGCTACAAGCTACTTATTTACTATCATTTTAATTAAACATAGGTCGGACGACGAGCCTATTGATCAGAAGTTACATCTTGAGGAAAATTGCAAACCAAAATGCGTTAAGGCTTGGCTTGACTACCAGGTTCTCCTAATTTCTTCTTTCATTTATCATGACACATTTTTTAATTTTTTGTGATACCAGGCCTATTGGTCATACACTCTATATTTGTTTCTTTTTAATGGAAACCACACCTTGGTTCTGAATGTAATGACTGAATATTCGAAATAAAAGAACCCTGAAGCTGCTGCTGTCTTAATCCTTCGAGGTGTTGTTTATAAGAAAAAGGTCTCATCACGACACCACTTCATTTTATCTTGCTTCCATCATGTTACTTTTGCTTTTGCTTGCTGTTCATTGGTCCTTTCACTTTTCAAGACTGGTTAGTGTTTTTGCCAGTGAACATTGGATAGGTTCGCTAGAGGAAAAGACAGGGTACATATTCTTAAGACTGGTGGCATCCTATTCTCCTCTGAATCCAGAATTTAACAGTGTAAACGTAGGACGTGTGCCATAAAATCAACATGCCCCCTTGTTTTGTAAGATTTGCTACCAACCTATCTTGTTGTCATCAATGCCACCGTGTACTGAACAGGCTCGTAAGTCAAATGGTAGATTGTTTGTCTCTAGTCTTGGTATCTCTTCTCCCCCTGATTTGCTGGAGATTATGATATCTTAATTGTTACACTCCCTTAATTGTACTATATGATTAACTTGGCAGAGATGCACAGAGAGAATTAAAGCAGATGAAACTGGTTACAAGCACTGCACGGGCCAATACTTTGATTACTTTTCATGTATTGACAATTGTGTAAGTAAAATTTTGCCATCTTGGACTGCATTATTTCCATTCTAGAGACAGTCGATCAATGGCGTCACAATATTTGTAGCTGAGATTTCATTCACTGTATGCAGGTTGCGCTGAAGCTCTTCAAAGAACTTAAATGATAGAGATATCTGGTGAGTAGATTTTACAATCCCCTAATAGATATTTTCTTTGTTGTCTTCAAGTTCCATTCTGAACAATATTATACCTGGCATTAGACAGTGGATTCTGGGTTTTGGATTCCTCGGGGCTTGCTTTTACAAGGTTTAAATTTTCACAACTATATAGCTTACGTTGATTATCGTATCTCATTGGCAGGGTTCTTTTGTGAACTTTTTCGATGACTATGACCAGAACATTTTCCTTCTTCCTTTCTTGCAAAAAATAAAATAATTTTCATGTTGCAAAAGTTCCTATATAGCGCTTGAAGAAGCCGCTTCTACGGTCCAGCGCTTATACTGTTCTTCTGTATGTGGTCGATGACCAACCAACTTGCGTTCCTTGAAACGAAATCTCTGGTTGCAATTTTTATTTCATTCAACTTGATGTTGCCAGATCTGTGATTTTTATCATAATATCTTTGTCGTTTCTGACAACTTTCAATGTACCTTTGTACTCTTGATTTTGTCTTTGTTGACGTTTTTTTTTTTTTTTTTTTGGTTGACATGCTTCTTTTTTTGTGCTGATATGCTTGTTGCCCTTGTTTATTTTTGATATATCTTTGTTATTGTTTCAAATTTGTTGTCTAAGGGTTCATTTGTGTATATTTAAAATATGAGAAATGAAAATTTTAAAAAAGGAAAAGGAAAATTAGGAAATGAAATTTTTTTTTAGGATGGTGTATGTTGTGAAAATTTTAAAAAATTAATTTAAAATAATTTATATTTTAACATTTAAATATAATTTTACATTTTTCTTGTAATCTTTTAATAATTATCAAGAGATGTTGGGTAAGGTTTTTAAGAAATTATATCACGATGAAATGTAAGAATTTTCTTGACTTAATAAGTAGAAAATGGTAAAAAAATTATATTTATAGTGATAAAAAAATTTAAAATTTTCAGTTTAAACATTTGAAAATTTAAAAGAAATTTTTTTTAAAAAAAAAGATTTCCAACGTGTAAACCTCCTCGAGCTTAACTTCCGAGCGAAATGATAATTTTTTTCAAAATATCATTAGATGAGTTTGTCCATTAATATTATACTAACTTCGGAGTAAAATGATAAAAAATCAAATGAAAAATATATAGTATTATCTTTCTTATCCATTACTTCAAAGTAATTGAAGCGTAAACATGAACTTCAGTTCAATTGGAATGGAGTTTTTCTTTATATATATAAGGATTTTCTTACCTCAGTTTTGATTATGAATACCATAAACCTTTTTATAAACCACTAACCATGACCATACATTTGTACATCCTTTACGAAAGAGATCTAAATTTAATAGAAAATCTCTTTCTGTTTTGAGATAAAAAATTAACCTTATTGAAAGTTTATGCTTATTTGTATCGACGAAATTGAATTTAATTTATTTTCATTGTTATTATTCATTTTTAGTTTATAAGGTATAAATCATTTAAAATTTAGTCAATTTAAGTTTCTTTCCGTTCAATTGCTAAAATTTTTAATTTTGTTTAATTTTAAAAGGTACACTAATTTTTTACATTAAATATATTTTCATCTAATTTAATTTTACTTAATAAATAAATAATTTTTTATCAATTATTTTGGAGAGAGAGAGCTTCCACGAACGTCTTATCCAAGTATTATGTCGATAAGCCAGATTGGGTCCAAGTATTTTATTAAGCCAGATTGTTAATTTTATTTCCTATGATAAAATGAGTTGTACTTCAGAAACAGCACTTGATCTTTTAAATTTTCACGTTGGTATTTTTTGAACTTTTTATTTGTCATTTCTTGATATTTTTCCAAGCTCTAAATCAAAATCACCAAGCTCTTTTAATAATTTTTTGTACCGATTTTTTCTGAACCATTGGATCTTAGTATTTTACCAAACACCAGAGAAGGTTTAGGTTTAGGTTTACGTATTCTTTTGTTGTTACGATATTTCTGGTTTGAAATATAAAATTAAAAGTGCCGAGATACTTAATACTTCTAATATTTTTATTTGAAATAAAATCTGAATTAAAAAAGGAAATTACAAAACTATGAAATTAGGATGCGCATTCGTAGTATTAATTTTTTCATTCATCGTGACCAAATCAACGGAATGTTGAATCGGTGCAAAATGACAACTGAAAACATGATGGATAATTAAGGTTTTGTTTGTTAACCGAATTTAAGCTCTAATAACGGTCAAAAGTTAAAGTTAAAAATAATTTTATAAATAATATTAAAATTATATTATAAATTATGATATAAAAATTTGTATAAAAAGATAATTAAAATTTAAACTAAAATATTGAAGGAAGTGAATGATGTTGGGAAGAATTTAATCGTTTGTCATCAAATTTAAAAACATATAATAATAAATATCAAATATTATAATGTAAACAAAAATAATTGTTTTTATTTACTGTGTACCGATTGTTACCGACGTCCGTACGATCCGTATCGGCTGAGACGCACGCGTAAAAATTTTACGGACGGTTAAAAAAACAAAGAAGAGAAGAAGTCGTCCTCCTGCGACGAGCACCCACCCCGCTACTCTGCTCTATAAACGCGCACGCGCAGGTGCCTCAGTTCCGACAACTGCACTGGTGATGCGACGGGGGCGTCCGCCGTCGGTTGTTGCTGCTGCTTCGTCCGCAACTCTACCCGGACCGCACCAAGTTCGATGGCGTGAGGTGAGATTGGTTCCCAATTCCTTCCCGCCCCCCCCTGGTTTTCCCTTTTGTTTCGTTGTCGACTCCGCAAGTCCACGCGTGCGTGCTTCCTCCCTTTCCCCTGTATAGTCCTGACGATCTTCATCGCCTCACCTTTGTCGACTTCGATCGCTTTGTTTTTCTGACTGACGCCAAGTGCAGGATTTCTTCATCGTGACTCTTGCTGCCTCTCCAATTCGTGTACAATATACTTGCATAAGTTCCTAGGGCTATATAAGCTTTAATTCCGCCTCCAATGGTGTTCAACTATTAATTGATTCCGTGTCTCTGATCCGTCTCCTTGAAATCGGTTCGATTTCGTGTTGCCTTGCCCTTCTCCCAGGTGATAAGGAACGTGACATGCCTTTCGGTCCAAACCGCAACTCTGGGATTCATGTTTCGCCGCGACACCAGGGAGTTGGAAGAAATCGGTGTTGGTGAATGATATGGCTGGTTCACGATGCAACACCTGCCTTGAAACCGCAAGGGTCCAGCGAGTCATCAAGGAGTTCTTTGCTAAGAGTCTCCACATTATACTGGAGGCAAGGCGTACATGTGATTTTCCGGGCAGTTGTTGCGGCTGCGATGGTTCGGCGAGAGACAACTCCTTCAACCTCACCCTTAAGGAATGCCCGTCCGTGCTTCAGAATCCGAATTTCTGGCTCCAGGGTGATCAGGACTTCTTGGCTGTCGATGTGATTCTCACGCGCAAGCCTGCAGATCCTGGGTTGGTGTGCCCTCCCTCGGATGCTTGCTTCATCAAAGGCTTTTCCAAATCCGAGAAGATTGTGGAGAGATGGATCGTGCATTACGAACCTGAGAAGCATTCAGGCGTGCAAGGAAAAAGAAGCGGTGGCAGAGGAACATCTTGGCACAGGAGCTCAATTTCATTGCTGCGTTCTTTGTATGCTATGTTGAGGATCTTACCCACACACAAGCTTTTCCGAGATCTCAAGTCCTCGGCACGACGGCACTTTTTGAAACTCTCCCACCGCATTTCACCTTTTGTCGAGCCATTCACTCACAGTGAGGATTCAGAGATGAGACGGTTTGGGTTTTGTCCGGTGGACACTCCTCATGGCCAGCTCTGTTTATCAGTGTCGTATCTACCAAAATTTGAATGCAACAGTACCATTCCTCTATCAGCAGTATTGGTAACGGATTATTTTGCAAGTCCTTCGACTGCGCCCGAGAAGATCTCTGAGCCATTGCCCACTGGCACTACTGTTTGCCATGATGTGCACCTCCCACCATCTCCATCCCCTGAAACAACCAAATGCCCTCGTGGGAGGGATCTGAAGTTGAAGCAACCCAAAATCCCAAAATCATGGAACTTGCTGACTGAAATGAACCTGCGGAAGGTAACATGAGAATTATTTCAAAACATATGATAATGTTTTTTTCCATGTTGGAGGTGTTGTCATCTTTTTCTATCAGAGAAATTTTTTTGTTGTGAACAGCAAACAAAGAGTGTTTTTTTTTTTTTTTGGTTACAGGCTTTTTCCTTGGGTAGAAGACATGAAATTGGACTGAAATTGGTATATTCTTGTTTACCACGGGCTCCATCGTCTACAGGCTCTGGCACATGTTCTTCTCCAGACGAGTGGGATGCTTTTGACTTGCCGTTTCTTTCGGTAATTAATGGAGATGATGATATCATGAGGTATTATTACTTGAGATCGATCGTTGCATAACTTTTCAATATTTACATGTAATTAATTTCGATCAGTTGCTGCTATTTTCTGTCATGTGAATTATCACACAAGTTAAAACTTGGCATATATGTATCACATAATAATAAGATATATAATTTGCTGAATACTATAAGAAAATTTAGTGGCTGGCTAGCTAGTTCATAAAAACTACAATATTCTTTGGCATCAGTTTCTTTCAATCCAGCAATTGCTTATGCCCGGCCGATATGATTTTGTCTAGTGGTGGAACAGAGATCTAGTTGTAAGTGAAAGCTTGTGGGATACATACTTGATCGATTCTGGGCGTGGAGCTAGACTCTCGATCTCCTAGGCAACTCATTGTGGTGAAAAGATGCAGAAACAATCATATAATCTCTTTCTAATCAGCCCTTTGTGCCAGCCTTGGTACATATGTGATCACAATCCTGCCAATCCATGTTAAAAACTTGTGCATATTTATTGAAATGTATGTGCCCCATATATGAAGCACGCATGCACATGCAGCTAGTGCCGATTTTCTTCTAATTCAATGTTTTGTAAACATATGTTTTCATCATATATATATATATAGTCCACATATATGTGCACGAACATACCTGGTGTTCGATATAGATATATATATATATTATGTGTTAAGTTAATTAGCTGCAGAATCTTTAATAAAGCTCTTGCATTCCAATGCTTTTGTTAAGTACAAGAGTTGTTTGTGCATGTCCTCTTGTAGCTGCATGTACTACAGATAATCGTAAATCATCTTGGAGATATATATCCTCCATATCTCTTCGAAGAAAAGTGCGATTAACTGTTCTTTTAATCCGTACATTATGAATTTGTGACTGATTACGGTAAGCTTAATTAATTTACGTTCGATGGATCAGGACTGAAATTTCCAGCGGAAAAGAAGATTTTGGCAAGTCATGGGTATCTGTTGGTGTGCTCACGCAAATGCTAAAGACAGCCCCACCTTTGAGGCAAGGCACATCCGAATCCGAAAGCAGCAGCAGTGTTGGTGGTGCTGGCAATACCTGCATTTCATCATCTCCAAGGCTTCTGAAGCCGAAGGGAGTGGATGATGCATTGTTAGAGCTGAGAAATTACCGAGAGATGGTTGGCTTATTACGCCACTCAAAGTCATCTGGCTGGGGACAAACATGAGGAACAATCTAGCTAGCTAACTACCAATTCAAGCACCACCACTCTGATCGATCGAGTTTAATTTGATGATTGTGTCGACGCTGTTGCATCGTTGTACAGCCTCTTTTTGTGTGTGTTTTAATAACTTGTGATTTGAAGTATATATATATGGAATATATATGTATATATATGTTTGTTTTGTGAATATATACCTGAGGTTTGGGGTACGGTTTTAATTAAATGTTGCTTATTAGGGCCGGTGTACGTGTTTGATATATATGCACATTAACCGCGAAAGCTACGATTTCTGGATATCGATGATCTGACAACAATTGAGCTACGATTACTGCATAATTCGAACTCTGGATCTTGCAATCAAATCAAAACAGCTTGGTGCAATTAATAAACATATATATAAAGAAGACTGGACACTGGAGTAGGTAGTGGACATGCATTATATATATAACCCAATTAAAAGTAAAGCTCGAAGAATGAAATGCGCCCAAAAGTGTTATTGCAATTAATTGCGGAGTGGAAATTAAACTGGAAAGGTATATATTAATGGTCGGCTTAATTAAGCATTTTGTTTTTAACATCTCAAGATATTATTCACCAGAGAAGTGCTTAAAATGACAAGTAGTACAAGTAGACAAAGGACTGGACCACAACCCCAAAATACGCAGGTGGGGTTTTATTCTTCGTTTCTGTTCGCGATCCATTCATCTCCTCAGGCTGTGCATTATGTATTGAGCGTAAAGGTCCCTGTAGGCACGTAATTAATTAATCAATCACGCATTTATGTATGTATATGTATATATATATGTGTGTGTGTGTGTGTGTCGCTAACTGATTAATGAATAAGCTTGGTTAATTAATTAATTAGGATTAGCTGCGTACGCACATGGAGTACTGAATTGCTTCGTGGGCAGTGGTGGACGGCAGGAAATCATTCACGGCGACCTCCTTGTTCTCGTTCTTCTTGTCTACGTACGTATACGTACCATAAATAAACAAATTAGTTAATTAATTCCCCGCCAGCGGAATTAATTAGTGTAAGGAAAGAAATTATTATTAAGGTTGTTAAATGTAATGCTTTTTGAGTGTGAATTCAAGAATATTAATTAGACGATAGACATGAAAGGAGACCAATATTATATTAATTAGATGAATTATTAAAAAATTTAAGTAATTTAAATTATTGAATTAAAATATCATTAAAAAAAAAACTCTAATGATATCATTAAAGAATATTTTCTCGGTATATACGTACAGTCTTCAAAGAAGCGACGGATCTCGGCAAGGCGGTGGCGAGGGAGCTCCTTGATGTCGGTGTAATGCCGGTACTCCGGGTCGTCCGCACACACCGCTATGATCTTGTCGTCCTTCTCGCCCTGTCCACGTGCGTACGTACGTACATTTTTTTTTTAACGTACATAAATACATGCTTGCATATATAGCACTAATGTAACGTACTTGCATGTACGTACCTGATCGATCATGGGCATGAGTCCGATGGCCTTGGCGCGAAGGAAGCATCCGGGAACAACTGCTTCCTGCATGAGCACCAGCACGTCCATGGGATCGTTGTCTTCGCACAGCGTGCGCGGTATGAACCCGTAGTTGTGGGGATACACCACCGACGAGTACAATATCCGATCCACCTGCATGCATGTGTACGCCCACACACACACACACATATATATATTTATTGATTCGATCGCCCGATCCACCTGCTGTAAGTACGTATATATATATATATATATATACACACACATACTAGCTAGCTACATATATGCATGCACCTTGATCAGACCCGTCTTCTTGTCATGCTCGTACTTGACCTTGCTCCCCCTTGGGATTTCCACCACCTGCACGCAGACAACCCCCCCACACCATCAAGTTGATTGATATATGGAAGCAAAGAGACCGATGATCGATATGTATATATATATACAATTAAGCAAGATGGCCGGACTTACGCAGTTGAAAATCGTGGGAGCATCTGGACCTGGGGATCGAATCGATCAATACATACAGATATATATATATATGTGCGTACGTAGGTATGTACAATTAACTAATCTGGTACCGATTTCAAGGTCGTGCCATGGATGCGCAGCCACGGATCTGCGGGACAGAGTGGACAGAATCCTCTCGTTCAGTCGGGGCGGGGCTCGTTTCCGAGGCACCTCCTCCCCACCGCCTCCTCCTCCCTCTTCTGCTAATTAAATATGCAAATTAAACAAATTAAGAGATTGCAATTGATTAATAAACTGTATATAATCCATAGCATACGTACCCATGATGTTCGATCGATGACGGCCCCCGTACGTGATCCTGCTTGATTAATTGGTCGCTCTGTGGTATCCACATATATATATATATATACACAGATATATATGTATCCATGCTTTGAATCACGAGCCATGGACGAGGACGTACTCCGACAGCCTGCGGAAAGCACAGGACGTTTGACCCGATCCGGTAATTAAGTTCGTCGACGGACGTGAGCGACCGTGGATCTCCCTCGTTGCATGTGCACCATCCATCTTATATATATATATATATATATATATCCCAAATACAAATTCTTGTTTAATTTATCCTCGAATTTTTCAATTTTATTTTTTTATTTTTTTTATCATAACATCTAATATATTGTATTAATATTAAAAAATATAATTTCAATGTTAAAAATACGATTCCTAATATAACTTTTTCGTATTTCCCAACGTCATCTGGCAAGAAGATTAAAACAATTATTACCTGTTTGTTTTAAGAAGTTGAAAAAATTACATTTTTTCACTCTTAAAATTAAAAAAATTTCTAACCATAATTTTGATCGATTTTTATTTAATGGTGTTAGCTAGTTACATGTGTAAGGTTGCATTTGTTCATGTACGTGTGTGGCTAGTAATGGTTGTATTGTTAGTTATACGTATGAATGATTGTGTCTCTTTTTGTAAATCAATTAAAAAACGATAAAGTATATAATAAATTATGATATAAAATTTATATACGATGAAAAATAGTTTAACAGCCTCGATCAACCCCACCCCCGGCCGGTGGAGAGGTCCACTCTCTTCTGGTGACGACCGCACCATGCCCGCCTCCCAAATCCTCCGCCTACCACTATCACCATGCCACGTGGCACCCCGTGCTTTTCCGCCCCCCACGCAATGGCCGCAGCTCCGGAACTACGCCGGTAAGCAGAGGCCGAGGCCTCACCTCCTCGGTCTCGCCGTCAGAGCCGCGGTGGACGCCGTCGGGTACGACACCAACGACCAGATCAAGAGCGCTCTGTACAAGGCGTTGGAAGGTTGGTGGGTGCTGGAGTCGCGGGAGGCGTGTTGTTTGTTCTTGGCCCTTGCCCTTGCCCTTGCCCTTGCCCTTCACCTGTTTGTCGTTATGTCTGACGTGAAGGGATCGACCGGGGCATCTTCGGCGCCTCCTCCACGAAGAAGCTTGAGATCCAAGGGTTCGTGGAGCTTTTGGAGTCCAAGACTCCGACTCCCTGCCCAACCCATGATCTTGGCAAGGTAAACCGATGTTGCCTTGATGCCCTTAATTTAGTGTAAATTGGAAATGCCATCATGTGACTAGAGTTTTACAATGGATCCTAGAGTTTTATGAATCAAGCATGTGTACGATGAGTGACTTTCACATTGCAAATGCTCTTTCAGAAGCTCCTAAACAGTGCAATTCCTAGTTACCCACATAGCTGGGCACAAAGTAAATAAACAACCAAACAATGGTTTATTACCTAATTAACCTTGCACCCTCTCGCAACCAAAGTGGCAAGTCTCGAACGATTTTTTATTCGAGTGTTGGAGCAGGCTGACCAAGGAAGGGGGCTTGAATGCTGAAACGTACATACATTGTTCTCCATCATATCGTATTGAAAATACTCAATACAACATTTCTGTGGATTGTCTACAGCATTGATGTTTGAAACTTAATAGGTAGATGGATGCTGGAAGCTTGTCTACAGCACGATTTCAATCTTGGGATCCAAGAGGACAAAGCTTGGATTGCGGGATTTTATTACTCTTGGTGATTTCCTCCAGACAATCGTTGCTGCCCAGGTAAGAATATAACATCCAAGTTCCACGAGGACACGATGTTCTCTTTTCACACATGTTCACACAAAGCAGCACAAGACATCGCTTTGGACAATAGAGATTGGCCATTGGATTTATCGATCGATCGATTATTGTGGGTTAAAGTTGATCAACTCTGGAATGTTATTGCAGGGGAAAGCGATCAATGAGATCAAGTTCAATGCAAGGGCATTCAAGATGCTTTCGGGACATTTGAGCATTGTGGCATCCTATAAAATTGCATCCGAGACGGTGGGTGCCTCATTCTATGAATTCAATATTCTATCAGCATTTCACAGCAGCAACTTGGTAATATTTTAGAGACAAAATTCTCAAAGAATTCTTAACAATAGGATTTCTGTTTTTCCATTCAGAAAAAAATAAAAACACAAGGGAAAATGCGTGTTTCTCCTAAACATAAAAATGCAGAAACACTTTTATGGCATGGTTTATTGGACTTGTAGCTTTGTAGATGGATTCATGATGCAGGCGCTTGAGTTTTCAAATAGAAATTTCATCCAACATTTAAAGTTTTTCTCTCTATATATTACTAGAAGTGTACAATACTCCCAACTTTAGACAAAAAGATGATGGCATTTTACGTTTCAGAGCCTCAAGTCCCTTTTTTCTTTTAAACTCTAATAACCTAGTTAGAATAATCCAGTGCCCACAGGCTTGGAAAGTACCACAACACCTGTCCATTTGTTTTTTTATAAAACACAGCCATAAGATGCTATAATCAATTTCATTGCAGAGGGTTGATATCAAATTTGAGAGTTCAGATATTGTCCCAGTCCAGGTAACTCACTCAGCTTACCGAAGAATTTTCCCAACAGCAATGTAGTTTTCACCTTCTCAACACATGATATATATGTGGGTGCATACAGCTGATGGATCTGTTCCGAAAGAATTATGATCTTCTGCTTGAGATTTTTAATCCAGATGGTTGGCTGGAGATAACGTATCCTTGGCATCACTATTATAGTTTTAGCATACTAAACAATAATGCTTTGCTTCTTAACTTGTAATTAGATATTTGGATGAATCTATGAGGATTGGAAGGGATGACAAAGGGAACATTTTCATATTGGAAAGATTCAAGCAATATGAAGATTGAATCTCACTTCTCCTACACAACCTTATTGAACTAAGATCTCTTTATTTATACACATATTTGCAGAAGAACCTGACACACCATGATGTCCTGAACATCATATTTAACTTCAGTTGGCGTGTGCCCTGAATATTGGGTATCTGTTGTCAAGCCAAGTTGATTTACTTGATGAAATAAACAAGCTCGCTACTTGCTTTTATAAGGTTGAAATAGTAGAATTGTTAGGCAGCACCTTTGAATTATGTTGCATACTTTTGTTGTATCCTGCCTCGAACATAACCTGTTGGTGCTTAGACCGAAACAAATTAAGGAAAGGAGATCAATCAAAGGCGACAATAAAATAATACGGGAGAGAACTCGGAGAAGTTGGAAGACTCGGCCGGGCAAGCTTTGTTTGACCTAGGACGGACGCTATTTACATGGAGAAAAGGCCTGCTGCGTAAAAGAGAAAAATTTACGGTTTGAATGCGTGCTTTCCAGACCGAAATGTGATTACCATTAATCACTTCAATTATCATGCGTGGTTTTGTTTAGCATCTCGATAATAAGGATATAATTGATAAATTAATGCTCCTACTCGGTCTGCTTGACTGCTTAAACTCGTCCGTCGTCTTTTCCACGCACCTGTGGTACGGACGTTTCCCCGAACCGGCCGCGTCCTGTTATTACCGAAAACCTCGTACCTTTTTGTGCAAATATTGCGTGAGAATGAAATTTACAGAAATTATATGAAATATATATTTTATTAAATAGTGTAATAGTCTAATAGAAGAAAAAAATTTCATTTTATCTATAAAATAAAAAGAAATTTTCTCACTTCAAAAATAAACTTCTAATTCATCTAATATATAAATTTTGTCCAAAAAAAAATCATTCATCAATCTTACTTTTTTACTTTAGAAGTAAAAAAAAAAGAAAAAAAAAGAGTGACAGGAGTTGTTCAGAGTTTTCGGAGTAGTTTGCGAATAACAGGAGTTGGATGGACTTCTCCTGCAAATTCCACACCTTTCTCGGCCTTCCTCTGCGCTGCGCTCACCAATAAAAAGGACCCCTAGGGTTTCCAAATCCACCGCATTGATCGCTTGGAGCTCCGAAACTTGCAGTGTTGGTGATGTGACAATGCCAACTACGGAATACCAGGGATCGTCCTCACTCTTCGCGTCGTTCGGCCTGTCGATCGTCAGCAACCGCCGCGACCACTTCATGATGGACGGAGCGCAGCGCGGCGGAGCCGGAGCCATCGACCTGGTGGAGCTGGAGGCGTTCCAGCAGCACGTAGCCGACCTCTTCCACGGGTTAGGTGAGGAGGAGGGCGACATTCTGAGCCTGGAATGGGTAAGGAAGCTTCTGGACGTGTTCCTGGTCTGCCAGGGGGAGTTCAGGATGGTGCTGGGCGGCGACAGAGTCGCTCTTTCGAAACCGCCGCTGGACCGCCTGACCTTGGAGTTCTTCGAGAAAAGTGTCAAGGCGTTGGACGTGTGCAACGCCATACGCGATGGGGTTGATCAGGTGAGGAATTGGGGAAAGCACCTCGAGATCGTCCTCCTTGCCTTGGGCCCCAAGCAGAGGACCCTCGGGGAGGGCCAGTTCCGGAGGGCCAGGAAGGCGTTGACCGACTTGACCATCGCCATGCTCGATGAGAAGGAGGCCGCCTCTTCCAGCTCGCTCATTGCGCACCGCAACAGGTCGTTCGGGTGGAACAACAGGGACACTCGCAGGTCTCCCGCCACCACCGCCCTGCACTCTAGGTCGCTGTCGTGGAGCGTGTCAAGCAACTGGTCCGCGACAAAGCAGCTGCAGGCCATTGCAAGCAACCTCGCGCCGCCGAGGAGTACGGATGTGATTGCGACAAATGGGTTCGCAGTGCCGATCTTCACGATGAATTCGGTGCTTCTGTTTGTGATGTGGGCGCTCGTCGCTGCAATTCCTTGCCAGGACAGGGGCCTTCAGGCAAACTTGTCGATACCAAGGGGATTCATCTGGGCGGCGCCCATAATGTCGTTGCACGAGCGGATCATGGAGGAGTCAAAGAGGAGGGACCGGAAGAATTCAAATGGGTTGCTCAAGGAGATCCATCAGATGGACAAGTGTTCTCGGCATCTCACCGAGCTGATGGATTCCACCCAGTTCCCGTATGGGGAGGAGAAGGAATCGGAGATTAGGGCGGAGGTGGAGGAGTTGGGCAGGGTATGTGGTGCCATGAATGATGGACTGGACCACTTGGAACGCCAGGTGAGGGAGGTGTTCCACAGGATCGTCCGAAGCCGGACTGAGGGCCTGGATAGCTTGGGGTATTCCAGACATCACTGACGGACTGAAGGATGCAAACATACCCGACGGAAAAGGCGAGGCCTTTCCGCCACCGAAAGCTGTATGGGTGGTGTTTTGTATTCGAACTGTTGTTAAGGCTCTGTAAAGAAGGAAGGGAAGAGATTGCATTAAATGCAAACAGTTATTAATTTTTGTGAATGCGTGCTTCCAGTGGCTCTGGCTCCTGAGCGCGAGGATGCTCCATTGCTCCCTGTACCAAATCCATCATAAATCTAAAAATCTTATATGTTTTGGTTGCAACGCCCTGTTTCCTGGCTGAGGTTTTGACAATCGAATACCCGGCCTCCTCTGTTCCATGTAACTCTGCTCCCTGCCATCATAATAACCCATATGCTGACTTACCACTTTTCGTTTAACAAGTCTTGATGGATAATTGTTAAAATTCTAAATACCTTCCTATCCGGCACCATCGATGCATGACATTTTCTTGCAAGAAAAAGATTCCAGAACTTGGTTGATTGAAGAGATATGTATGCTTCTCCCTGCACTGCCTTGTTTTTTGTTTGAATGGTTCGATCAATTCGGACGCGATCTGAAGTGCAAGTAATTATGGTTGTCTTTTCGCTCGCAGCAGGTGAACCGTACGTACATCGGGTGATCATCGCCCACCTATCTCATGGCAATTGTTTACTGGTTCCATCCATTTCTGCGCTGCCTCCCTGACCACTTCTTTCGCTTCACATTTGTTCAGATCAGTTTTTAATGACTGCAGTTTTCGTATACACATCAAATTTGATTGACCTACACGTGACGTGTACATTTTTATTATCCTTTCTTTTGACGACAGGGTCGTACGTTCTCTCTTTTTTTATTTTTTCGGGAATTCAGGGATGTGTGTTCTTAAAGAAAACAGAAGAAAAGAAAAGTCATTAGGCTTAAGATGTTGAACCGCGGGCTCCTCTTCTTTAATCTCTGGGGCTCACCTGGGGACTTGATATCTTTACTTTGACCGAGTTCGCTTTACTGGAGTTTATGCACTTGTACATCATGGATTTATTATGTTGAATCCTATCACTTGTACATTTGTTGCTGCATAATCCGTGACATATTCTCCATGTTAAAATAAGCAAGCCAGCTTTCTATACGACAGACCAACTGCCCCGTGGCCTGTGCTAAAATAAAACTGATTCTTGACAAAATTGCAATGGTTGACTCAACATTGGAAGATTTGTGAACATTTAGGATCCAAAAAATATGATCGTAAGTTTTGGACTCAAACAGAATTTTACCATGATAGCCTATTATGCAATTTACGGTGTCAAAATCATCCATTCATCTCAAGACACGTGGATTTCTTTCGTTTTTTGAATAATCTGAATGGTACATCTTTGGGGTGTTCTTGAAATAACCCAGGCAACAAATATTTCATGGCTTTGAGGTGCGTATTCAATTTAAAATCGATTAATTATAAGTGGAGAGGTTTTTATCGTATATTTTATTATTTTTGTCAAATGCCATCTCATTCTTGCATACGAGACTCTTTCAATCGATACTCAATACCCTTCGTAAACCTTTTAAGTTAAGTAAATATACAAGACTTACGACTAAAATATCATATTCAACTTTGATTTGATATTATGTTAAATTATAGACATCTAACTCAGACGTAATCAATTCTCTTTACGTTAGATGTTCATATTTCAGCAAGGGCAACGAATCCTGCAGCTTCTTTTTCAATTTGAATCTAAAAGATTAGCAACGGTTACAGGGTTGAAGAGACGAGAGAAGAGAACAAATGGTCCCAAAATAGATGCCTACTTTATGGTATAAAATGGAACAGAGGAGGTATTACAAGAGGGGGTGCTTCTGCTTGCCATGTGCCCTCTGCATCTTCTGTCCTGCTCGTCTCACGTCAACGACCTCCACCTAGTCATCAGCAGCTTCTATTATGAGCCGGTTGTACGGCTGCCCATTCATGGTGGATGAAGATGGAGACAATCACGACAGGTGACTGACGTTTGTTTTCCTGAATAACGTGAGCTGAGGTTCTGCCTACTCCAAGGAGGATCAACGACCAGGTTGTCATTACGAATGAATATATATGACCACACATTCTTTACTGATTTAACTACTTTAAAGCAAATTGGATCACCACCACCACCAATTTAAAGCACTGGATTCTGAACTTCCAGCATCTATATATGTTTCATTCACCATTGCATACTGATCCTCAGGTTCATGTCAATCGTTGTCAGATAAAAGACTGACGCCTTTCTTGTTAATGCATAGAAGAAAAATTTCTGTTACATCGAAAATGGCCATTGGTGTTTTACTTTATCCGAGAAAGAGACCATTAATTAAAATCTAAACAAAAATACAATCATTATCGAAAAACGACCTACTTTGACTTGACAGGCCTGAAAAATGTTTCAAATTGCTAACAAGGGATTGGATATACACTTTTCTTGAGAAAAAATGCAAGAAAGAACCCTATTAATATTGCTAATGTACAATAAGAAGACAAAAGGAAAATAGATGAGATGCATTAGATTGCAAAGTAGAACCGAACAGCCATCTCATGCTTGAACTCATGGTCGCAGGTGGAAAATTTGCTGCTGCTCAGACCATTGAAGCTAGGATGACGGTCAAGGAGCCACATAAGTGGCTGTCAACAAGGTTCCTACGCTAGTGTTGATTTACCGGAAGAGCTCCGGATATGACCCCATTATGAATCTTGCAAAAATGTCTGTCTCAAGGAATTCAATATGTGCTGCTCGTCCAATAAGGGCATTCAAGCTTCTACCTTGAGAACTCACATCAAAGTTGACGTCATAGCGCATGAAAATGCGCTGTCCAGAAGATGGGGCACGGATCTGGTCCAGGCAGTTATTAAGCATTTCCATGAATACTTGAGCCTTCCTCGAAGTGTCACATGAAGATGCTGGACATAACTCTATTCGAGCCGAATGGTAGGGAACATAACCATCCTTTAAAGAAATGAAATCAAGTGTTATTTTGTGAGAAAGGATGTGAATGTTAGAAGGTGACAACAAGATCATTTTAGTGTGTAATAGTCCTGCCCTGTAGTACTGCTTCAATCAACAAGAATCACAGTTATGATGGTTTGGAATGTCAAGAGTAAAAAGACAGCTTTTCTTGTGCAAGGTCATGGAGCATATTAATTACATAAAGAGCGCATATTATAGATGATAAAAAATACCCCAGGAATTTTTGCAATTTTTACAAGAAAGAGTGTTCTATACGTTGCAAGAAAAACATAGAATCAAATTTATACAAAATTTCAAATGAATGAATGGTATATGTAGAAAAAAGTTGCAGTATAATTAATAAATACCTGTGGTGAGGACATCAGAATTATGTTTTTAAAGTTTTCCAATGTTTTTTGCTGCAATAGAGAAAGAGGAAGGCTTAATACAATTCACCATATAGAACTTGATTAAATGATACCAGGGAAAATTTCCTAGCACATACTCTAGGATAAGATTTCATACATGATTAATTGCCAGTACCTCACAGAGCTTGTAAAGGAAGGTATTCTGAAGATCTTGATCATCAGAAAAGGTAAGTTGATGAATACACTGTGCTCCCTTAATTTTCTTCACAAGCCACAAACCAGAATTGAACAAAGAGTTTGAACTGTACCAGTAACCCAAGTGTGGTCCAGATAAAGACACAAATGTATAAAGGTGCTTTAGGAACGGTTCCATTGTGCTTTCTGAGAACAAGGCCAAGGTTTATTTTTTATGACGTTATAAAACAAATCAAAAGATGGAAGAACGATACCAAAAGGATTATACCTGTCAAAGCACTTCTAATGATGATGTTTCCAATGGAATGCCCAACAAAGCTAAGTCTAATATCTTTACACCTTTCTGATCTAGATGCCTTATCTAGTTTTTTTCTAATGAAAGCACTGGCTTCTTCGGCCAACCTACTGCCCATTTCTCTGAAATCACCAGAAGTTCTCTCTTCATTTGCTTTTGACATAAGACACTCTGATGTAGGATCTATTAAAAGCCATTGATTCCGAACAAGCCGTAAATCCAAATGATGCCCCTACCAGGGTGAAAAGATCATCATTATAAAAAGCAGAGAGTCAAAACTCCCACAACATAATGTTCATGATTACGGAGTTTTCCCCCTACATGACTGTTATATTTCTTTATTTACAACTGTAAAAACCATATATGGCTTACACTAGCTGCATAATACTAAAATGTGAAATGACAATTTTATATCATACTAGAAATATCCTTTGCTTTGCATGAGTTGATTTTCATGTAATTATTTTGAAGTGCCAAGTAATGAAAAAAATCAATATTGATTGCCAAATATAACAGTACACCTTATACTTCATTTTATTAGGATGGGCATCTACTTATACCAACGTTCAAAATTCTAGGTATTTTTGATGATACACATGAAATTCACCCTATTTATGATGCAACACAAAAAATAAATAAAATCATTTAACAAATAATTATAGGCCTAACAAGTCCTTTCTCTCCAATAATTATCAATATCGTCTATTACCCTAGCCCTTTCTCCACCATAGTAATCGATAAAAACATCAATTGCAACCTAAATTCCAAAAAAAATTACTTTTAGAACATGAATCATCACTCAAAGAGTCCAAGGATGCACGATATTTCTGCTGAAATAATTTCTCATTGGTTAAAACCAAGATTAAACCTAAGACTTATATGATATGAAATCATCTGCTCATTATCAATTAGTTTTAAGATGGAATTTTAATATAATATTAAAGCAGGTTCACAAGCATTCACTCATATGTACTTGTAAACATATAGGTAAAAAATCACAAGGGAGAGTATTCAAATAGTCTCACATTAATTAAAATAAGGATTGAACCTAGACTTATATGTTGATAAACTAACTTATTTATTGTCAATTGATTTTGATATAAAATTTCAACAATTTTTATTGATTTTCCTTTAATAATAACAACCCATATGATAATCTCACCATGTGAGGTCAACTACATGATTTTACGATTTCACTACTTCCAAATTTTATAACTCCATGATTCTAAGATGGATAACATGTATTTTTAACATACAAGAAAAAACATAGATTGTGCAAACGTCAAAGAACCTACTTTATTACGTTTCAAATGACAATATGCATTGTGTGGTCCAGTTAGTTTGCACACTTATCGTACATCAAAAGATTCAAAACCATGCATTCTTGCAGAAAGCAAACCATAAATCTATAATAATTATATGCCAAATGGCCATCAAATGCAAGAGTCATAATAATCATTCTCAGACTACAAAGTATATTTCTATCATCAGGGACTAGATAGCAGCAATTCATGGTTCTTATCAACGATAATAAGCTTGTAACATCCATATGATCTATCAATAAAAAAAATAAAAAATATTCAGGCAATTGATAGTTTGAATTGACAGGGAATATCTCAGAAGAGAGTCCATGTACCTGAAATCCATGAACAAAGATCACAATTCTCAATATGCGGTTGTTTTTCTGAACACCAGCACCAAATAGCCTTGGTACTGCATTATTCCATAACCCCACATGCATGCCAGAGATACCATCCAGGCTAAAAGAGCCCTGAGAGGAATCACAGCTAGAAGACAGTGCAGGTGCATTTACAACATGTTGCTCTAAAAGCACAACAGGCACATGCAATGGATCACCATAAATGTGCATATCTTGAATAGATTGGTTGTTAATCTGCAAGAAAATATTTTAAATTAGATTTTCTGCTTTAATGAATAATAAACTGTATCTTAAGCAAGTCATCTGAACATGTAGCGCACATTCATTTGTGCAATACTTTTTCTGTGAAGCTCTGCACGTGCAATTGCCAGTTGAGTTGGCTGCATCAAACAAAACATGCAAAGCAACTCAAGCTTCTCATTATGATAACTATTTATAAAATAGCAACTCAAGCTTCCTGTTTATTTATCAATAAATAGGAAATTTTATAAATCAAGACAATAAGATCAGTTTACATCATCACTCAATTTCCGAGTAAGAGATACTTTTCCAAGCACAGATTCATCAGCTCCACTCTTTAGGTAACGGTGTGGAATATCAGCCTTAGAATGGACCATCCAAATTGACCATTGCACCTTCCTATCACCAGCCCAAGATTCTCGAAGATGATCCATTATTCTGGTTCTATTAATCCTGAAAACAAGCACATACACAGGTAATTTATTCTGGATCTCATCTTTATTTACTAAAAGAAACAAAGTGTAACGAAGTACAAATTATCGAATTCAATTAAAAAATTATTAAATTTACGAAACAGTAAAAATATTAATCTTGCACTTAGAAAGATGACAGAAGTAAATGTGAAAGAAAAGAACTTACCTATGAAACTTCAAGAATGCATTCCATAGAAAAGAAATTTGATTTCCCAAGAGATGGACTGTGCACAACTCTTCATTTGATGGGCCTTGGAAAATTGCAGTGTTTCCAACTTCAACAAACCCATTTGACTTCTGTAAGGAATTGAAAGAGTGACAATATAAAAAAAGAAAACTAGAAGTCATAAAATATAATGCAAATCAGAAGCAAACAAACCTTAAGACTACTTGTTGGTTCTCCTGCAGTCTCTCCTTCCAACTTCATTACAGCAGTTTCAATGGATGCAACTGATTTACTACTACCAATTTTTGAATCATAATCTGACAAATCATCTATTGCTTGACCAGTTGCTTTGCTGAAATTCTGAAGCCTTTCCAAGAGAATGTCATGGGAAACTGATAGTGATTTAATAAGTTCATTGAGATTTGAATCCACATTGCCCTGTTAGCCAATGCACTTGAATATTAGAGTAACCAAATATTGAATAATAAAATGCAATACCCTAACTACTGTTGAAAAAAAAACATGCTTCCATGCTTAAGAATGGCAAGAAGTTGGAACTATTAAAAAATTTCATGTATGTGATCACAAAATGAATTAGTGATTTTCTACTTCTAGCAGTAAAATTCTTTAACTGTTACCTATAATACAAGACCATAAAAGAAACATAATTACAGTCAAAATGAAGAAGCAATAGTTACAAGCCCAAACTACATGCTTAACATCCATGAACCCGTCCATGTGCCAAAAATTTTTAACAAATGAAAAGCAGAACAAAATTTCCAAAAAAAACCAGCAGAAGAACATTGCAGTCTTTGCATCCACTTCCGGTTTCTAGACTTGTCAGGTCCAAAAACTTAATATGCAAAAGTCGTTTACCCTTTCAATCTTAATTACTTTCTAACATGAACCTCAAACTTTTTCAGTTTGTTAGTGATCATATAATAATTCTTTTTTTTAGAGAGAATCATATGATAATTCTCCCTACTTGCTAACAAGTAGGCAAAGTTCTTTTTGTTACATTTAATAGCACCCAAAGTCAGTGTCAAGCTTGCTAGCATTTAAAAATGATGCTTGCTTCTAAAATTTATGAGATTCTGTGTTATGTGATTTCAAATCATTTTCCACAATTCTACTCAAGTAATTTTCGGTCTTCTTCTATCCTTCGTAGCTTTACTGAGATTTATTAACTATTCCTCTATCCTACAAGTCATCCTTGGATATGAGCAAAAACAGATCTAGCAAGACAATGTAATTCTGAAACTATGTTGTAGTTCTCTTTGCAAAGATGGTCAGAATGATCACATGATTGATCATACATTTTCCCACCCCATTCCACCACTAGCAATTTTCTAAGCCATGCACACAGTATACTTTATATGTTTATAGCATGGTATCATGGTTCTATATTTCAAGTGCAGGTCACGAAATTAACAAAATATTTATCCTAAACTTCATCTACCATGGGAAGCTCTTACATGCAAAATTTGAGTAGCAATACAAAGGATATAAATTATAATTATTTTAGAAAAATTAGTGGTTTGGAGGTAGAAGAAGTCTATAGGAACAAATGGGCTGGGTCAACTGATCTAGCTTGTGTTCCGTGCAGGAAGATGAGAATCAGCACTTCTTTTCTTGCTCAGTCAAATCCTGGGTTTTCCATCAGGTTATAGGAAGCATAAAGCAGAATGGTACTCCTGCACCCTCAACAACTGAGATCCAGATGTCATGTGCTTGTATTCTGAAGGGAAAGATTATGCCCCCCAAGCAGATCATTCTTACCATTAATGAAACATGCTGGGGAATGGAGCAATCTAGAAATGATGTAATTTTTAATGGGGACAGAGGAACCAGGTAAGATATCCTGTAAATTAAAAGGGCTTTCTTAACCGTGTAGAATTCCACACCTAATTGTGGGTGATCCCTTCGACCATCTTGATTGATCACCTCAGTCCATAACTTTTTTTTGGTAGATACTTATTTCTATTAATAAGATTCAACTTCATTCTTTTAGAAAAAATGATGTGCATCTGAAAATATTGATTACCATAAACATTTATCTTCAGAAATAAAACCATCTCAGCATAACAAAATTTATTGTTCTCGGATGTCTAAAATCATGGATTCCATCAAAGAAGACCAGAGATATTTATTGTCTTCCATTTGTGCAAAAATGTGGAAATTTCCCATTACCTAAATAAGACATACCGAACAATTAAAACTAAACTTTTTTTTTTGAGTGGAAACACAAAAAAAATTTAGAATGAATACAAATGCACCAAAGAATCAAAAAGTCACATCAATGTCATTATATGCTAATTTAATCAGTATCACTAACAGTCAACTGTGAGAAAGATAATAATGAAAGGCAATAATACCTGATTTTGTTGGTAGAATTCGCCATAACCAAGATCTCCATTACATGAATCGCTGGAAATTACACTTACGCAGGAAATAATAACACATTCATTGCACTATCAGAAGGAAAGAAGGACAAATTTCTAGAAAACAGGGACAATCACAAACCTGGTTACCTTCTTTGATGGCCTTTCAGCACCAGCTCTCATAAACACAACATGTACGCATAATTCAACAAGAACAGCGTGATAAGAATCAAAATGAACAGGACAATAAGAATGAAGACCAAGAAGTGCCTTGGGAGGACTTCGAAATTCATGAACTGAAACTGGAACAGTATCAAGAAATGCCTGTCCTTCAGATCTGCAATAAAATTTATATGCATAGATGCTTGCCATTGCCAAGAAAAATGGAGCAAAAGAAATCAATGGATAGGAATAAATTTATTCAAGATAAAAGCAAAATAGGCTGCCTACCGCTGTTCAAGAATTGGAGCATACATAAGCTCAAATTTCAATAAAACAGCAGACATAGATGGGATCTGAAATAAAAGAGGCAGATGTTAGAAAGGTTAAGCAAGCAAATGAAAGCAAGCAATCCAACCAAAAGTATACTCCTCAAGACAGAACTAATGGAAGCCTGAGGACATGCATCTATATAATATTGGATGAAAGCCCTTGATGGAACTGATTTGCCAGTTGCCACAAGAATTTTGGATCTACTAATGTCTTCTCCTTGCACAGTGCTTAACTCAATTAAGCATGACAGGCACTCAAGGTATTTTGTAAGCTAAACATGACAGGCACTATATATATAAACTGTCAGTCAACTCACACACTCATCTCATCAATGACAACACCTCTACCCTCCATTTTATATCATAAACAAACACACGTATACATAACATAAAGGAAACCGATCACAAGGTGTAAAGATTTGTTAATTTTGGATCTCCCCACATTCTTTCACTCCTCTAATTGTAATCGCTACATTTTCTCATAGTGCTTTTAAATTCTATTATTATAATAAAATAAAGGTGGCTTCTTCATCTAATTTTCAAATAATTTCAAAAAATATTGTATTATAATTTTACTGAAACATAAAAATACCAAATATTTATAAAGTGAAAAAAATCAATTAAGTATTGTAAATTTCCAGTCTGACACCCAACAACATCACCCCACAACACAACTACCACCATATCCACCACATCACCAACAAGTTAACAATTTCACCACACTACCATCACTTCACCATATCTTTCTATAATTTCTAGTAAGTATTTTAAATCTAACACATTAAAATGTAACCCATTCAAAGCACAGCATCATTGCTAGTAACAACTTCCAAGTCATAATTATGTACAAAATTTTAATAATTTAGAATGCCAATGTAAATATTACCACATTCTTCCATTCTACATCAACCACCACATTCTCTCACATGGCTTTTAATTTCTCTCACGTCCCCGTTTATGTATATTAAAATTTTAATAACTCAAGCATTACAACATGGTATAAAAGGAATTGTCCTTGTCTTAACAAATTTTTTCTGCATTCATCTACTCCTCTACTTGCACCACGAAAACCTTCTCTTTTATTGCTTTTAGTTTCTCTCACATTCTAGTATATTTGTATTAAAAGTTCTTGAAAATTTTTGTATACCTGAAAATTTGTTTTCAATTTCTAATCTCACTACGCTAAAAAGAGAATTAAAAATAATGAAAACAATTATGTCATGTGGTTCTTACATAAATTTGAATATTCATATAAAGTGTATATACTCTATATTTTAGATTATCAAAAGGTAACAACTTTTGTTATTGTGTCACTTTTATTTTGTATAAAATGAGCATGCATCCGCAGCTTTGGATTCTTTTCTGAATGATCATGAAGTTGTTAATTTCAATTTTCTTTTCCTTATTGAAGCATAGATTATAATTTATTATATTTAAAATTTGAAATGGATTCCTTGAATATATATTATAATGAGAAAAAATTGGTTCAATGAGTAATTGTTTAAAAATTTTCATTTAATTTTTGTGTATAACATAAATCATGAACAAATAGTTATGGATAAGTATATATCATAGAAGCATTATTATGTTAATAATGTTAACAAAGCATTAATAAAAGACCATGTGAAAAATTATTGTTTTGAAAATTAAAAATAAATTTATATAATTCCTAGCATACATTTCAAATCTATCACATGAAAATTGACTAGTGCAAAACATGAGAATCCGCTAATTAATCTACTGTAACAGCCAGTGTCCCATAGCAGGTTTGTCATCAAGTGAAAAATATTAAATTAGTTATTGCTAGATTTCAATATTTTCCAAAAAAAGTTCAATCAAAAGCATACTTACAAAAAATTTCAAATTAATCACATGAATTTAAATGTCTAAGATTATGGCATGTATGTGAACCAAAATACAACTACTACAAGCTTGATGAGAAAAATGTACTAAACATAGACAAATATAAAATGAAAAATTTTACCTCATACTTATCATGTGATAAATTAAAAGATATCATAACAGATAGAAGAACATCCTGCCTAGCATATTTGACTTGGAAAGGTTGTGTAGAAAAACTGTGGTCAGTGTCATCAATCCTCCATACTCCCACAACATCATCAGAAACTAAACCAGGGGCTGCAAAAACAGAAGCAAGTAAATAGTTGAAAGTTCGCATATGTTGTGGAAAACATTAAAATCCTGAAATCAAACCAAATGCACCAGGAATCTGAAAAGCTGTTCCCAGCAACATGGAAGAAAAACTACAGCTTGGGTGGCAGAGTGACCCTCCCTCTACAGGGAAGCAGTTCCTGCTGGGACAACTTAAAAAATAATCTATTCAAATGGGAAATTATTAGATTTTTTCTAGGCAATGAAGTACTTTGGAATAGCACACTTTAATATTAATCAATTCATACCATGATTTATATGATAGGATTGTTTGGCTTCACTGTAAGAAGAGTGAATAGGCAAGGGTAAGCTAATTTTAATTACAAACAAGAAATATACCAAATTTATACAATGAATGCAGTGCAATGTAGTGAGAAACTAAATGAAAGAGTGTCAAAAGTCGAAAACACAAGATTATAAGCAAATTTATAGTAAGGTCACAAGCAATACAAGCTGTCTAATCCTCAAGACCTATGCTTAAACTTTTACACAAATTTGGGTGTTGTTATAGGACAACACCCTACCTTTTACAAAGTCATTGGTGTATCACCCACATCTTCCTCACAATTTGAGGCTCTCACCACAATCAAATCAAATGAAGTCATAAGATTTACTAGCATCCGTGAAAGCTCTAGAATCCTTTATTTGTTTTCCACTTAGTTGATGCTAGTGAATCTTCAATGAATGTTTTTGATGCAAGTGGTACCTTGTGGGAGAATGGTGAAAAGAATTTGCACTCAAAGAGTGTGAATGCAACACCAGGGAGATTGTAATAGATCTGTAAAATTCAAGACTAATGGAAGTGTATATGTAAAAATTAGTGGCCTAGAAGTCCACGTGTAACAACTAAAAATTTATTGTAATCACTAATGAATCAGTATGCCATTATATCCATCGGTAGCTCATTAAACCTAACAATCAAATGACTTGGTATACCATTAAGTGAAACAGTATACCACTTCCAGATAACATGGCACCCTGTAACAAGTTCAATATGCTGACGGGTAAACTTGGTATATCATTTTTGCCCAAGAAACTTCACTTCTGGTTCAGAAAATGGTATAAAATGCATAAAAGTGTAATGTCATTTATATTCCAAAGCTACACTCTTGGCTTACTAAGCAATATTATCAGTTTCCAAAAACAGTATGTTTTTTTTGTAGCAAAGAGAGTGTTAAGTTAGACTTGAATTAATTTCTCTTCAAAATATTTTCCCAATTATATACATGCACTCTAAGTATCTTATAAGAGAATCCCAGCATAAGAGAGTTTATTAGGGATTTACATATTCACCCTACGTCTAAATAACTCATTCTTGGTAATCTTTATGAGAAATGATGGAGTGTGATGCCTGATGTCTCTTCTTCTTCACTTGGTCTATGTCTATTGATCATCCTTGGTAATCTTTTTGATTTCCCTAGATAATGATCCTACCTGGCCTAGCTTCCTTGATGATTTTCTTTAGTTTTCCTTATTTATGATATTGCTTTCCATTTCTTTCTTGAATATCCTACAACAAGCTTGATCTACACAAGCAACTTCAAATTTATCATTAAGTTTTACATCACCAAAATCAATTAAGAAAAATGTTCTTAATAATTTCCTCCTTTTTGATGATGATAAAACTACATAATAAGAGTTTAAAGTAATGTTTAAGGATTCTTACGCAAATCTTAACTCTTCCCAAAGTATCTCCTCAATTCTTCATGCAACTAATTGTTGAATTATTAACTTACCATTCCTTCTTGATAGTTCCTTACTTCAACTTGAACCTAATTAACCTACTGATCTAATCATACCATATGATCATTGAGTTGGCTAGTCAGTTAATCAAATCAACTATTTATTTCGTTAAGGGATTCTTCATTTGAAATCTTCAACTCAGTCATTCCATCAAAAATTTGTGCAAGTTGAGCCTCAACCATGTGTCTTTTTCTTCTTCCACATGTTTGTTTTCACCATCATCCATTTTTTCATCTACATCACGTGCATGAACTTCTCTTTGAGCCAACTTGGTCTTCATTTTGGAAATGGTGTTAATATTTAATGGCTTGCTCTTCACATCAATCTTTTATTGACTACTAAGATCAACCCTAAATAATGCAAACATTCTGGCAATGATGGCACCATAGAAGAGCTTGATTTTCACTAATTCCATATTATGCAAAATGACTCTTGACCAATTCACATCAACTCTATCTACAATTGCAAATGTGGCCATTAAATATTTTCATTTAACTCATCATAGCAACCTTTTTTTTGGAAGAAATTTGTTATCACAATATATGCAATTACTTTGTTTTGTCTAACATTTCCAATAACTCTATCAATTTCATCAATGTCCCACCCTAATTCTTATAATGAAAGTATGGTGTCAACTCCTCTACATGAAATACTTAAAATTTCACAGATAATTTCTTCATTTAAAGCATACTAATCCCTTAATCTATAGCATCTAATTATTCTATTTGTAAGCTCCATATTTGCATAAAGTTTACTAATAAGGCTGGGATAAACTCTTACACATGCCATTATGTCCAAAAGCATCACCAAATGATGAAATGCAAACATTTCCCTAATGTGATCCATTTCCCTAATGTCTACTCTTTTCCATACAAGATTTCTTTATCAATAAACCTCATTTTGTGTACCTTTAAAACAGTATCATCTCAAAAGTGGGAGAAGCCATTTCCATGTGACCTTGCTCTCCTTGAAGGTCTCAAAGATTCTCTTGCCTTTTCTTTGTCCTTGTTCTTGCTTGTCATCATCTTCCTCAATATTGTTGAGTGAAAATCGGTTGAAAATCTTATGAGAATCGAGTGGGAAGTTGCAGGGAACAAGGTGGAGAAGAGAAATCTCGTGGAGAGGTGAATGCAAAACAAATAACAAGCAGTATTTATAGAAAATGCATTGTCACTAGGCTTTGGTATGCTACTTATGACAAATTGGTTTTCAATATGCCAATAGAGTATTGTATTTCTCCTTTACAATGAAATCAGCATAACATTTTATGAAGCATATGTCAAAATTTGGACAAAGTATATCTGCCAGATCTTCAGATGCAATAACACCTGGACTATTGTAATGAAATCAATATACTATTTTTACCAATGATATGCTAGAAATCAAAGTCTTTTTGTCACAATTTCGATATACCAGTATGCCAATTTTATTAAGTAAAATATATAAAATTTCAATCAATGTCATTCAAACATAATATCCAATCTATGAACTGTTAAATACAAGTAGCCAATCATCCATCAATACTTTTTAACTACTATATCATTTTCATCCTCATCCCTGTCCAACTTAATGTTTATACTCAAAAGTGTTCCAATGGACTTACATTTATCCATATTGAAATTTTCCAACGACTCACTTCTATATTTTTCTTGATTAATGAATATTGCATTTTTACCTTGTTTTATTTGTAATCCTAAAAGGAATGTTAAATACAACTATACACGCACATACATCAAATGTAATATCTAGTCTACTAGCTATTAAATACAATAAGTCAATCATTCCTTAATAATTGTAAACTTTTATATCCTTTCCATCTTCATCCTTGTCCAACTTAATACTTGTACTCATAGGTATTCCAGTGGATTTACATTTATCCATATTGAACTTTTTGAATAACTCTCTTGTATATTTTTCTTGATTAAGGAATATTCCATTTCTGCCTTCTCTTATTTGTAATCTTAAAAAAATGTTAGTTCTTCCATTATGCTTATCTCAAACTCATTTTTCATTAGTTTTGCAAAATCATAACAAAGATTTTTATTAGTTTCACCAAAAGTAATATCATTTACATAGATTTATACAATTAAAATGCCTTCATTGGTTTTCTTGATAAACAATGTAGCATCTACATCCCCAATTGAGAAAAAAATTGGTTATTTAAGATTCCTTTAGCCTATCATATCATGCTCTGCTTCAATCCATAAAGTGTATCTTTTAATTTAAATACATCAACATGAAACTTTTCATCTTTGAATCCAAGAATTTTCTTAACATATGCTTCTTCTATAAAATCATTTAAGAAAACATTCTTTACTTCAATTTGATACAAGGTTGTTGCAACCCGGTTACGTTGGCCCTCCTCTTCAGTGACACTGTCATTGTACCTAGATGGAAATCCCACACAGAAGAACCCGAGCGCAAGCAAGGGTCAATGAAGGTAGATATATGATTCTAGGGTAGAGCTTTAGCACGTCGACGAGACAACTAAAGTTCCACTTGCGTTCAGACATACACCCAAAGGTCTTAAATAGTCTTATACAAAACACATGCCCCACACGTGGGCAGTAAATACAACTAGAATAATGCTAATTAACCTTGAGATGCATCATCTCCCCCTAGCTGAGATGGGAGCTTGACCTCGAGCTCAAAACCTGGAAAAGCTTTAACAAAAGGGTGGTAGTCCTCCCAGGTAGTATCACCAAAGTCGAAATCACGGTCACACCACTTGATCAACAATTGAGTTGCAGGGCGTCCACGGCGATTGACTAGACGTCATGCGAGCAACCTTTCAAGTTCATGGGGAACGTCTTCTTGCATGGTTGATTTCTCCATGGGTGAATCACCAATATGAGGCTTGAGCAGTGAAACATGAAAAACAGGGTGCACCTTGGATGTGGAAGGAAGGTCAAGTTGGTAGGCAACAACACCGATTTTCTATAGAATTTGGTAAGGGCCAAAATAGCGGTACTGCAGTTTTTGAGGGGCACAATCCTTCGAGGAGTGTCAGTGGTAAGGGTGAAGCGTAACATATGCCCATGAACCCACATCGTAGACTTTTTCTTGCCGCTTCTTGTCTACCAACTGCTTCATGCGGTAGCACACTCAATCCTTCTAGGTGCGCTTTCAGTAATTGGAGGACTTTGTCCCGATCCTCAAGTTGAATAGCCACCTCTCTGTCTTGAACTATACCTGGGACATACATGAGAAGAGTGAGGGGTGGTTTGTGGTACAAGGTCTCATAGGGCGAACGGCCGATGGCGGAATGCGATGATGTATTATAAGAGTATTCGGCCCACAAGAGCCAATCCGACCATGCTGTAGGAGTATGATGGTAAAAACAACGAAGATATGTTTCAAGGCATCTATTTAAGACTTCACTCTGACCATTTGTTTTTGGATGATAGGCTGAACTCATTTTCAGCTTGGTGCCCATTTATGCAAAGATCTCCCCCCAAAACTGGTTGGTAAAGACTATGTCTCGGTCACTAACGATGGACTTGGGGACACCATGAAGCTTAATGTCATTGCAAATGAAAGTATGTGCTACCGATTGGGCAGTGTAAGGATGCTTGAGGGCCATGAAGTGAAAATATTTAGTGAATCAATCAATAAACACCATAATAATTGAATTCCCTTTTCCAAAGGGAAGCCTAGTGATGAAATCCATAGCAATGTCCTCCCAAGAATCCTCCAACACTGGTAACGATTGCAGTAAGCCGGTTGGTTTCAAATTTAGGTATTTACAACACTAACACGTTGGGCATCTTCTGACATGCTCTTTAACTTCCCTAGCCATGTGTCACCAATAAAAATTTCTTTGGATCGTGGTGACAATCTTCTTACTGCCCACATGTCCCCCAATCTTGGTGTCGTGAATTTCTGAAATTATTTTCTTTGTCAACTTAGTACCGCCGTTCAAAAATAGTCGCCCCTTCTGGAAGAGTAACCCGCTTCGGAGTTCATATTTTGAGGGATCAAGTTGGTCGTTAACATAAGCTTGGATTTTTTGCTTGGTAGTATCATCTTCCTCATAAGCCTTTCAAATGTCTTCAAACCAAAATGCTTGTGGACCGAAAATGGCATTCGTTTCTGGGGCATGCAACACACGGGATAGGGCGTCGACGGCTCGATTGAGATGTCCTTTCTTGTATTCAATAGTGAAATCCAACCCCATAAATTTGTACAACCACTTGCACTGTGCTTCCATATGTACTCATTGATCGAGCAAATGTTTTAGGGATTGGTGGTTGGTTTTGATGATAAATGATGTTCCCAGTAGATAGTTCCTCCAGTGTTGAACCGCTAAAGAGAGAGCCTCCATTTCCTTCTGGTAGACTAGAAGATCACAGCTACGTCCTTTTAGTGCGCGGCTTAAGAAAGCCATAGGTCTTCCTTGCTGTAAGAGCACTACACCAATCCTCTTTTCACTAGCGTCACATTCAATGGTGAAGGGTTGGTCATAATCCGAAAGGGCAAGGATAGGTGCTGAAGTTAAAACATGCTTCAGTGTGTCAAAGGCCTGCTGCGTCCATGCCATCCATTCCAATTTATCTTTTCCTGTCTACTCAGTAAGGGGGGCTGCTACACCGACATACCCTACAATGAAGCAGCAGTAATAGCCGGTGAGACCGAGGAAACTCTTGATGTCTCGTATAGTAAGTGGGCAGGGCCACTCTTGAATGGTTCGCAGTTTCTCCGACTCAGCCTCCACACCGTTAAACGATATGACATGGCCGAGATAGTTGACTCTATCTACTCCAAAACAACATTTGGAGCTTTTAGCCTGTAAGTGGTGCTCTGCCATACAATGGAGGACAACTTCCAGGTGTTGCTGATGTTCTTGGATATTCTTGCTATAAATTAAGATATCATCAAAACAACCCAACATGAACTTCCTCAAAAAATTATGAAATACATGGTTCATCAATGACTAAAATGTGGATGGGGCATTTGTTAGCCCAAATGGCATCACAATGTACTCGTAATGGCCGTGATGTGTCTTGAAAGCTATTTTATATACATCTTCGGCTGCCATCCTGACTTGGTGATATCCATATCTAAGATCCAATTTAGAGTAGACACTACTTCCCCCTAACTCGTTGAGCAGGTCATCTATAAGTGGGATCGGGTACTTGTCTTTGATGGTTTGCTTATTAAGGCCACAGTAGTCCACACACATTCTCCAATCTCCATTTTTTTTATTTACGAGAAGCACTGGCACCGCATAAGGACATGTATGAGGCCACCGCCCAATAGTTCTTTGACGTTATCTTCTATAATTTTCTTCTGATGTGGGGAATGTCTATAAGGTCGCAAGGCTATTGGTTGTGCACCCTCCTTGACTAGGATACGATGATCCTATAATCTAGTAAGGGGTAGGGTTGTAAGTGGTTCGAATACTTCCCTGAATTTCTCTAATGTGGGCCTCAATAGCATAGATATTGGTCCTTGGCATTGTGTGGTGGTGGTGCCACTTTCAAGGGCCTCAAAGCCATTTCTACTTTAGTAAGTACGCAATGGCAACCAGCTTCACCGATCACTCACGGGTCCCTATACTTCAACCCCTTGAGAATAATGGAAGCTCTTTCATAATTAAATTGCATTATCTAGTCTCTAAAATTCCAGTTGATATCGCCCAAACTTTCCAGCCATTCAGCCTTAAGGATTGCCCCATACGACCCCAACTCCATCACACAAAAATCTAGCTGCAGTTTTAAACTCTGGAGTTGCAACTATACTCCTTGTAATTCCCCTTTACAAAGTGTAGTCCGGCCATCAGCCATCCTGATAGTGAAAGGGTCAATTTGAGTCAGTCCTCTAATCTTGAGGGCTAGTGGCTCAGCTATGAAATTGTTGGTACTACCTGTGTCAATCAATACCAAAGTTTTCTGGCCCTCCACTAAAGCCACCAGACGCATCGTCTTTGGAGACACCCGGCCGCTAATAACATGGAGTGAGACCTCTAGACCTTTCGTAGCTGTCAGAGTCGTTTCTTCCTCCTCCCCGCTATCCTCATCCTCGAGTTGCAGCAAAAAAACTTCTCCTCCTCAACATTTGTGACCCCACTCCCATTTCTGATTGTAGTAAAAACACAACCCCTCCAAGCGGCATTTTTCATATTCTTCGTTATCCTACGAATAGGTGGGGTTTCCCAAACTCCCTTGGCGGCTGGTGCTCTAGATGGATTAAACTCACAGTGGTATAGACGTAATTTTCCCTCTTTTTCAGCCTCCTTCATCGTGAGAGTTTGGTAAATTGCCAGTTTAGCTACCTTCCGCATGGTGCGTGGAAGGAAGGAACGCACCTTACATTGGAGCTTCCCTTTCAGTCCACTAAGGTACAGACTCCTCTTCATCTTACCTGTCAAATACCCCACCTGGTTACACAATCTTTCAAATTCCCGATGGTAGTCTTCCAACTCTCCTTCCTGCTTTAGTTTCGCCAAAGTAGCTAGCGGATCATCGCTGCTTTGGCTGAAACGTTCTAGTAGGGAATTTGCCACATCTTCCCATGACATATCATCTTCTTGGTTTGCAAACCAATACCATTCCAAGGCAGGTCTGTCAAGGTGGAAGGCAGCAATGGTGACCTTTCGTTCCTCCTGCGTCTAGTAAATAACAAAGTATTGTTTCGCCTTGTAGACCCATATGTTGGGGTCCTCACTCCCTATGCAGATAGGTAAGCGGAGGATGTCACGGTGGTTCCTGATGACCCCATCACACAACCTCCCTCTGTTCGCTCTTGTTCCCTGTTCTCCGTTCTCCCCTTGTTCGCCTTCGATCCTCCCCATGAGTTCTATGATTTCCCCCCCAAGGGACTATGTAACCCCTTGCAGCTCCTATCTGAGGTCACGATTGATCACTTCGATCTTCCCCTCCAACTCGTCCTTTACCCCCTTCAGGTTTCCGCGTAAAGCTGCAATTGCTTCTTCGACGATGGTGCGGACTGCTGCCAACTCTTCCAATCTCATCCTGTTGGCAATTGCCTTTGATACCAATTGTTGCAGCCCGATTACGTTGGCCCTCCTCTTCGGTGATGCCACCGTTGTACCTAAATGGAAATCTCACACAGAAGAACTTGAGTGCAAGCGAGGGTCGATGAAGGTAGATATATGATTCTAGGGCAGAGCTTCAACACATTGACGAGACAACCAAAGTTCCACTTGTGTTTAGACATACACCCAAAGGTCTTAAATAGTCTTATACAAAACACATGTGTGGGCAATAAATACAACTAGAATAATGCTAATTAGCCTTGGGCTACATCAAAGGTAAAAATCATATAGCTATCGAATGCTAACAGCATGCTTACAAATTCCAATCTAGTTCTATGTCAATACATCTCATCAAATTTTACTTCTTCTTTTTGATTGTACCCTTGAACAGTATGCCTATTATTATTTTTAACTACTCTACTCAAATCATCTAGTTTATTCATAAAGACCCATTTTATTGTTATTTTATTTTTTATATGTCTTTCAATAAATTTAATCTAAACAAGCAACTTAATACAACTTCACATCTATCATTAAGTTTCATATCATAAAAATCAATTGAGAAAATATTTTCATAATGGAATATTATAATCTAAGCCTAAATGCCTTGTGCATTTACTTTTGATAATAGAAATCAAGCTGATATCGCTACATTTCAGCTGGTTCTGCTACTACAAACCATGGGAACTCATTTCAATGTTGCTCCTAACAAGCTGAAAAGCAAGGGAACTCGTTTGAGGAATTTCCACAAAAATACGATAAGCTGTCCCAATGAGTCGTATCTTGGCTTTCACAAATTTAGCCTTCACTGCCCAAAAGAAATACACAACTTGAAACATTATTTTGCAGCTCTAATATCTCATGCATGCAGGGTAACTTCTGACAAAATGGTCCTCTTTGGGTAAGTAATGACCAGGGAAAAGATGCAATCAAAAATTTTAAGTTCTACGAACTTCATGAACCTTCCAGTACCACAGAAGCTTCTCAAATTCTCGTAAAACAAATATGCCTTGGACATGAAACGGTATTTCAGCTCTTGCACGAATGCATTTGCCCTACAACTTGACCCTATGCTCTATTTCATATCTTTGCCACAGGCATAAGACACAAAATTCATACCTTCGTACTGAACAACTCTGGCGGGCGTGCCCACTATTTCTTTACCATCACCCTCCCATCTCATCGTTATCTTGATCTGATACCATCTGCCACACACCAAAACAAAGATTACCAACAATCTCCAAGAAGAGGATGACAAAAGAGCAGCCCCAATGCAATTCACGTCACAAAAGCGTCTCTCCCTCACCCTTGCTGGAAGAGATCGAGGTTATGGAATCTATGCAGATAAATGGCAACTTCATGGACGGTCTCCAGCATCGGAGGCGGCACGAACTCGACCTCCCTCCGCGGCCGAGGGCTCCTCGCGTCCAGCAGCCTTCCCGACGACGAGTTTTTACCGCTCAGACTAATGAACAGCCTGACCCTTCGAAACATGTGCTCCGACTAATCCCGTACCCCTCCGACATACGCATCCCTGCTGCACCTCCAGGAACAGCGACGGCACACCACCACGAGGACTACGGTCAAACGGATCTCTCCGACACCAAAAAGTTCCCGCAGATCTGAAGGAGGAGGACCGAGAGGAGGAGGCGATCTTGGCGGAAGAACTAGGGCTTCCTTTTCCCCTCGTTGCGTCCAGCGGCCTCAGGTGCGGAGGAAGCGCGGGGGGAAGGCAGGGAATACCGGAAGGGCCAGGTTCCGGTTTTGCAGTTGGAGACTTTTGGGGATCGATCTTGGACGTTGGATCCGCATCGAACGGCCAGCGCGGCCTCGTTTGGTTTTTCAATCGTGGCTGCGGTGCGGTTTGGTGCGTCAGTTTTAATGTTATCTGGTTCGTTTAAATTAAATGCACTCCAGGCATTCAATTCGTCAATGTTATGTCGCGTGGGGGCGGGCAGATTTTTATGGTTTCAATTATTATCACCGTAAATTCGATGTCGGTGAATTTTTGTTTGAAAAAGATCGAATTATGTCTCCAACCTAAGAACGCAATTTTGTGTTTAGATCAACATTCTAATATTACAAAAAAGGTCTAACAATAAAAATATCATGCAATTCGAATAATGACTTAAATTATACAATTTATAATCCGTGAAGAAATAAAGATGCCACTCTCCTGAGATAATTAAATAACCATAATATTTAAGGTTAAATTTAATTATTTGACAAATACCACACCCTAATGAAAAATATTATTATAAGTTAAATTGATTAGGTGTCTTTAAATTATTTTAATGTATTTGAATATATATAAGATTATTTTAAAAATTGTACAGTAGTAGTCTTTTAAATTTTTTTACGTACTTCAAATAGAAGTTTGTGCATATTAGAAATTAACAAAAAAAAATTTGAGAAAAAAATTATTGTTAAAATATTAAAATATTTTAAATTTTTATAAGATACATAAATAACCTTATAAAAAAATTTATCTTCGAATTTTTAATATTTTAATAATAAATTTTTTTTATAACTTTTTCTTTTCTTGGATTTCTCGTGAACACGCACCCTCTGAAAATAAAACAGGCTCGGGTTCCCCACGCGCCTGGAGCGCCACGTTCGGCCTTCGCGCGTCTGCATAGCCTTCCCGATCCGGCGGGAGTAGAGCCAGACGAGGGTCAGGAAGCGAACCCTTGAAGGTAGTCCAAATGGCGGCGTCCTCGGTGGTGGCTCTGGCCTCATGCATCCCCGCCGACCCGGTGTTTGTTGAGGCCACTTCCAGGCTCTCAGCTTCGACCTCTCTCGGGTGTCCTTCGATCCGCGTTCTTGCACCCAAGATTAAAGGGCTTTCCGCTTCCCCCCGCCTCCGTATTCTCCCAAAGGTGAGGTCTTTGAGTCCGTGAACCAATTTCGATGAGACTATCATCGCCGCGTTTCTTTTCCTCGTAGAATGACCCTTCAAATGGGATTTATCTTTAAAAAAAAGGAAAAAAAAGGGATTTATCTTCTTTTTTTTTGGATAACGCCGTGGTTAATTAATAAATTCTTTGATTGTGACTCCGCCCCCATCTATCTTGATAACGCACAAACTAACACTGTCCCGAAATATAACATGGCCGAGTATATGGGGTTGGTAACTGAATTATATAGTTTCCAATCGAATGTTGGGCAGGATTAGCAACCTGGATATTATCTGCCCCAAATTCCTGGATCGCATAAGTGGAATTTACGCGGACCAGGAGAAAGCACCTCTAGTATAAATGGTCTCTCTAAGTCCAAGGGCTTATTGATATTTGTAGGAAGAACTTGGTCTCAGGAAACCAAGTTGGTAATTGGGTATTGAGTGGGACAACTGAATCTTAAATAGTCATCGATCATTACTTGACACATCCGATGCTTATTTTCTGTTTTTGGTCACACAACAATGAGAGAGGTAACTGTATTGTCTCCTCTTAGTCCTTGAATTTGAGACATTTTCCTTCCAATAGCTCCCATGCTTTTTGAGTAATTCATGGGTTTAAGGTTCTTAATCTCTTGCATGGAGAGTGCAGAAGATTCACCTCTCAGGGCCATCCTTGGTTGGGTCTCCTTGAGCATAACATCCTTATTGGATCTTTGACTTATTCCTATTCGGCTTTGTGGCTAGGAGATCTTTCTCCATACAAGGGAGGGGGGCATTCTAAGCATCAGAAACAATTCCGTGGAATTTGATTTTAGCTTCCCTGTATGTTGTTGGAGGTCTGTCATCCTGGAGACATGGATGACATTTCACTTGATTGCTTGTTCAAGGATATTCTGAAGACAAATGAATTTTTAGTTGCGATTCTTTCCTTTTATTATTTAATTGTTCCTCCTATAATACTTGAACTCTCACAGTCCTATAGTACTTGAACTCTCAAAATGATAGGGGAAAATGAGGACATTTTGTTTCAAGGATGATAAGACATTGATGTCCTAACAAGATTTCCAAGTCCTCAACTTTTAGCACTAATACATAAACTATGAATATTCCATGATTTAATAATCATAACCGATGTGAGGGAATGGTAATTCTTAAAGAAGTGAGAAAACTTAAATATTCATTTGCCATATGGAGTTTTTTTTTTTTGCTCCAAATAAGATGTTGGTTTGCGTATTTTATTTATTTGGGGCTTCTTGTTGACTTTTGTATCTTCTATTTACATACTTTTCAATGGAATTTATGGTATCACTCAATAATGGTATACCCACCATTCATTGTTTGCATGCAATGTCTGTTAAATAATTTACCAAATATAGTGGTAAATAAACTAACTAAAAATTCAATTATGATAGTATATATGGCTCTTTTGTAGGTCAAGGCAAAGAAACAAATGTTCTCCTCATTTGATGAACTCCTAGAGAAATCAGAGAAACCAGTCCTTGTTGATTTTTATGCAACATGGTAAGTAGCCAATCATTACTTGTAGAAGAATAACACCAAATGACATTATATATCAACCCCCAAAAGTTTAATTGCATTTTTCATATTACCAACAAATGACATTATATATTAACACCCAAAAGTTTAATTGCATTTGTTATATTACCCAGTCCAAGGATGTCCTTCATGGGTACTACTTATGGAATATTTGTGATTATTGACACCTTTGAATTTTTTTCATCATCAAATATGTTTGAATGAAAATATTTAAATTTATGTAATTTAATCAAATATTTGATAATAGATAAAAATTAATGCTATAAAAAGTTCATATGATTGAACTTACATAATGAGATTATGATTTCTCTCTAGATCAAGGTGTTAAATGTCAGTTTCGTGTTAGACTCTTCTAACTCTACAAGTAGAAAAGAAACTCTTAATATGTTCATTCATGCTGATAGAAATAGAAATATAGTATGAAAGATTCACATTTGTTCAGAAATCTTTTTTTGTTATTGCCATGCAAGTAATGTCAAGAAAATTTTGGTGATACATTTACATTTGATATTACCTCTTATTTGCAGGTGTGGTCCTTGCCAATTCATGGTTCCCATTCTTGAAGAAGTAAATGCTAAGCTGGGTGACAAAATTCAGGTGGTCAAAATCAACACTGAGAAGTATACAGCCATTGCAAATCGCTATGGAATTGAAGCACTTCCCACATTCATCGTATTCTGCGATGGGAAGCCATTTGACCGTTTTGTAAGTTTCGAAGATCTAGTGTTTTGTGACAATCTTCTCTACTGTAACCCACTTTTCACATGCTGATGCACTCAGAACCTTTATTTATGTTTATTCCATGTTCTGCAGGAAGGTGCGCTACCTGCAGATCAGCTCATAGAGCGCATTGAGAAAGCACTTCAAGTTTCAAAATAGAGTCGTTACGTTGTGATGAGAATTCTGGGCATTGAATGATTAAACTTTGTTACAAGGGCTCTTATTGGTATTTGAGTAAACTTTGTTGCTAAGGAGAGATCATTTGCAAACAAAGAGTTTTGAACCAGCAGATATCCCTATCTAGAGGTGCTTCCCAAACCAGTTAGATAAAGCCCATGAGTAAAGCCCATGATTTACAAGTTTAATCCTACATTAATCGTGGTGGGTGTGCTACATTTCTCTCTCTTTTGATTTTTAGACACAATATCAGAGTTCTTGGAGAAATCTCAGATGTCACTCCACCTCATTCTTCGTAGAAATCAGCAGTGACTTAAGCCCTTCAAGTGAGGTTAGTTGTGTGCTTAATCATCGTGGTTAAACTTTTGCCGAAGTGAAATATCTCCTATCACCAATACAAGACTACTAATCTTAGATCTAGGGCTCAAGGATGTTGTTGTTTAGGATGGTGCATCTGACAAATGGCTTATGTTCTAATTTTTTTTCTCACGATCAAGTGAATGAGCAACAGATTTATGAATCGGTACAGTTTTTGGTGTGCTGAATCAAAACAATCCTCTTGATAAAATTTTGGACTTGTTTCTTCAATTTCTGATAGTAAAATATTTCAGCAATTTTTTACCTCTAGCTCGACTTCCATTTGGTAAATTTAATAATTGTGAAAATTTTAAAGTAATTTTGCAAATGAAATCGATGTTATATGGTAAATTGTAAAGTAAAAATTTATTTATAGAAATGAAGTTATTAAGAATTGGAACTTTTTATTATCAAATTCATTCTTAATTTCTTGAAAATCCTTGGCACGACATGATGATCGTTCATTTGATGTCGTAAGCTACTTTTCGTTGCAGAGCAAAAAAGGGAGAATTATTGATCTGAAATGCCTCAACTCTTCATCGACAACATGAACAAAAGCAAAAGATCATAAGACAACTGGCACAAGAAACGACGGACACTGAGGTGATGAGAGGAAAAAGAACAACGGAAAAGAAGAACAACGGAAAAGAAGAACAACGGAAAATAAAGTGACGGCCGGTGCGTGGGACCACAGCTACACCAGCAAATTCGAAGACGCGGGGCTCGGAGATGCAGGGGAAGGCGGCGGGGCGGTGGTGGAGTTGGCGGCATCGCAGTACCCCCTGAGCACGTCCCCCTCCTCGGGGGTGAAGCCAAGCGCGCCAAGCATGGCGGGCCAGCAGCTGTGCTGGATGACGCGGATGGCGCGGCAACAGCCCGGGCCCAGGTAGGTTTCACCGTTGAGGAAGAAGAGCACGACCTCGCCGGTGCAGGCGCGTAGCTCCAGCAGAGCGTCCCAGCACTCCATGGGCCCTCCCACCGCCTGCAGACGGGCGGCGAGGTCCGGTCCGGCGGGAGCCGTGCGGGCGGCCGAGGCGACGGAAGGGGGAGACGAGCACGTCAGGAGGAGAGCGGCGAGGAGGAGGAAGACGAGCTTGGTGAGTGCCATGGCCGAGGTAGGAGGTGTGGCGCGGACGAAGGAGGAGTGGGGAGGAAAGGATGGCGTCCGCCCTCCATTTATAGCTCCGCGGCGAGGGAGTTGGAGCGCCGTCGTCGACCGCCGGCGTTCGGCTTCGACCGCGGTCGTTACGAAACTCGACGGGACTCGTCCTCATCACGTACGCTCCATTAATAGTGGTAACCATGGTGGCGGCGTTTGGATTTTTCCCTTCGGATTTTTTCTTTTTTACAAAAATAAATTTTTATCGTACTGTGCTGTACATTATATTTTAGATTTATTAATTATACAATTTAAATTTTTTGGTAAATGAGAAAAAAGAAGTATCATCCCATGTAATACTAATGGACGACGATTCATTATGTTGTCTTATTATAGGTAGTAAATACCGTTAATTTATGCACCACTTCAACTATTTATGGTTAAAATTATTATAATGTAAATGTGTGACGTTGTTTTTTTAATGATATCTAATTATAAGTTATGTTCTTTTATATATATATATATATATATATATATATATATGTATGTATGTATATACACATGATAAAAGGAGATTAATAAAAATTTAAGGAATAACAAAAGAGGGTTTAAAGAAGTAGTGGTATATTACAAGAATTTTAACAATAATATTTATAATTTTTTGATAATAGAAGTGAAACAGAAGAAATTATCATTAAGGTTATTAATGTAAGCTTAAAAATACTAATTAGATAATAAGAATTATAGTGTACACAAAGAAGTAAATTAAAGTCATATTAATTAGATAAGTTATCGACAAATTTAGATATTCAAAATTTAGGTATTATTAGAAAAGTAATTCTAACTATCATTATAAAAATAGTATTTTCCTAATTATAAAAACTAATTTACAAAAAAATTAAATAAAAATAAATTTAATTTTATAATAAGAAAATACTCTTTAATGATCATTACAGTTGATTTTTTAATAGTACTTTAATTCAATGATCATCTAGTCATTTAAATTTTTCAAAAAATTATCAAAATCAATATGATTTTTGTTTTCTTTCTAGTGTACATCATAATATTTACTATTTAATTAGTATTTTTAAACTTATACTTATAGAATACACGATACTAACAACAATCTCTTTCTTACTCTCTTTAGCCAAAAAGTTACAAATGTTATTATTAAGATTTTTTTAATATACCATTATCTTCTTGAATCTCTCATCCATTATCTATTCAATATTTTTAATTTTTTCTTTACTATATATATATATATATGTAAAAATACTTTAAAATTAAAAACTATTAGAAACGTAACTTTAACGATGTTAGCGAAAGATTAACTCATTTTATAATATAAAAATAAAAATAAAAATTAAAGTTAAAATTACAAACACAAATTGGGTTATTTTGCAGCGAAGGGCTACGCGTCCGCCCCACAGAAGCCTTCCGACGCAACTGCAGTGACGGACGGAGAGAAACGAGAACTGAGGTGCTCGCCATGAGCGGCAGCGGTGGAGGCGCCCACCTTCCCCGGAAGGAAGCTGCCGTGCTCCGTGGCCACGAGGGGGCAGTCCTCGCTGTCCGTTTAAACGGGAACGGGAACTACTGCCTCAGCTGTGGCAAGGATCGGACCGTCCGCCTCTGGAACCCCCACCGCGGCATCCACATCAAGACCTTCAAGTCCCACGGCCGCGAGGTCCGTGACGTTCACGTGACCCAGTCAGCTTCCTTCCTCGTCCCACTTACCGATGCCTGTTCCTTCTTCTTCATCGTCGTCGTTTTCCTTTTCAACTTCTTCCGTGACTCTGGTTCTTCTAAGTCTTTTACTCTCCTCCGGCTGCAGAGACAATGCGAAGCTGTGTTCCTGTGGCGGCGATCGACAGGTTTTCTACTGGGACGTGTCCTCCGGACACGTCATCCGGAAATTCCGAGGTCATGACAGTGAGGTGTGAGGTTCAGTTTTTAAGGAGACATACATTTTATTGCATATATTTAGGCATCTTATTTATTCCATGTATTTAGGATTCAGATATCGTATTTTTTGAGTTATTTATTTAGATAGATTGTTATGTCTACGTGCACGATGGATTTGAGTTCGGCTTGAGTTCTTAAAACATGCTATGGTGGTGCTAGGTAGCCGCTGACTTGAAATGCATTTGATGGTCATCCCTCTGTTGTATTGGAGAGATGATCATTCATTCCTTGCTGGAAGCTACTTTTGAAGATGACTTGAAAATTTTAATGCAGTGTATTTTCGTGGAAACTTAAGTTTTAATGATTTCATGGCTTTATTTGTTTACACGGAGGAAATTTCTTAGATTTAGGCCTTTATTTATAAGATGAGTTTGTTGGCTTGAGTTTGAAATTTAGGTACATGTTGTAGGTGAATGCGGTAAAGTTTAACGAGCACAATGCTGTGGTAATATCAGCCGGTTATGACCGTTCACTAAGGGCATGGGACTGCAGATCTCACAGCACTGAACCAATACAGGTGATGTTTAAATTAAGGCATTCACCTTTTGGTTTATGATTTCTTTTGTCATCTCAAGCATTGAGTATAATTTGACTTTTCAGATCATAGATACCTTTACAGACAGCGTGATGTCTCTTAGTTTGACAAAAAGTGAAATAATCGCTGGTAGTGTTGATGGAACTGTGCGGACATTTGACATACGAATGGGAAGGTATTTATTCATGTTACCAAAGGGTCTCTGTACTCAAATGATTCTGGCTTTATAAATTTGAACCAATTTGAATTCCTTCTTAATCTTTGTTACTGCCACACAATTATTATTTCCTTCTCCCTCTTTTCAAATGATAGGGAACTTGTTGATCACTTGTGTCAACCCGTTAATTGTGTCTCACTGTCAAATGATGGCAATTGTGTGTTAGCTGGCTGTCTAGATTCCACCATACGCCTTCTTGACCGGTAATATTACTTTGAGTCTTCCCTTCAGCATTGATTTTTGCAACAAACAAATGTCATCTTCCTAACTTTTACTGATGATGTCAGGTCGTCTGGAGAGATTCTTCAAGAATACAGGGGCCATGCCTGCAAGGTTAGTATCACTTCCGATCTCACCAATTTGTAGTTTTCCATAATAGATGAAGATTAGTGTAGGTGGACTTGTGGTAATTGAAACTTTATAAGTTTCAAATACCCTTTCGAGTATTTGGCTTTTCTCTGCATCCACAGATGATCCAAATAAAGATGATACTTTCAAATGAGTTCTTTGAATTCAAAAATCAAGTGATATTTTTTCTCAAATTATTTTTCTTTTCTTTTTATGTTTGTTTATGTGTATATTCTAATAAGTGTCCGATACATTGGAGCTTTAGTTAATGTATTTGAAAGCTGGTTATGATAAGGTATAGAATTTTCCTACAGCTTGTGTAGGCATCCCTTGTTTTTCTCAACTTTTAATATATTTATTTGTCACTGCTCCAAAAAAAGTTATAAAATTTTCCAAAATGTCATTGCTCTTAAAACTAGTAAATTTTCTGCAGAGCCCTCACAGGCCTGTTTTTGCAACTTTTTATGCTATGTTTAGGCCATGGCTGTATCATCAGTTGGACGAATCCCAACCAATGGTGGGAGTTTGTTGGGTTCAGTTCATCTTACCTTTTTTTTCCGATTCTACCCCTGCGGTTACAAAAAGTAAAAATGGTGATAATAAATTGAAAAATATTTAAAAATGTGAATACAATAGAAAACAGTATTACAACTGTATTTAAAAAACAGCCAAAAAATTACAACGTCCAAAATAAATAATAGTGGGATAACATAAATGATTGATAAATGCTGCAGATTATTTCCTTGTTTCCTGTCCATGAAACATATTCATACGCATGCTGGGAAATTCAAAGGTCAAAATCACTTCCACCGGGAAAAAAACATACTCTAAAGTTATATTCAATTCAAATTTCAAAATATCAGTCATGCAACATAAATAGCACCATTAAGTAAGAGCATTTTGTAAAGAGGCATATCTTTATTGAAAGATGTAGATGAGAGTAAATTTAGGTGAAACTAAAAGAGACGAAGGAAGATCAAAAGTTACTTGGTTAGAAATAGTAAAAATTCAAATTAATATAGTGATGGATGGAATTCATGTTGCCAGATGATGTGCACTAGAAAGTAGACACAGGTTTGATTTCTTGTAGATGTCTATATGGGAAATAATCCTGTAGATGTACTGTATGGAAACAATTGATAACCTTTGGATGCTTTCAGTGATTTCAATTAAATGAAATTTATTCCACCCCTCTCATGTCTCTTCCCTTACCTAACCTTTGGTTCATTCTCTTCTCCAACCAGAGAAGGCAGCCGAATGTGAAGTGTCATCATTGCTGAAAATGATGCATTTTGCCACAACCATTCCAATCCGTTCAATCAACGCTAGACATTGCTTGATGAGAATTAATAACTAATTTTTATTCATCATTCTTTGTATGTTCTATGCACTAGCGCTCCAACTTCAGTCATCAGCTTCAAAGAGAGCTGTAGAAGTACCAGCAGAAGTTATTTGAAGATGATGCACATATCTATGAAGTTCAGAAGCAATCAACTGAAAAAACATTCTAGCTGCTTCCTCTCTCATACATAGTCACACATCAAACTCTTTATTTACATCCACATAGATCATCCCTTAGTCTCTGTGTGGTTAAAGATGCATCGCAATGGGTATTCCTTGTTTCCTCATTGGAAAGCCCACAAAGATGAGAAGATGCCAGGAAATTGTTTTACATTAAGAAGCTAAAAAAGGAACACTGTAATTATGAAACAAGGAAGTGAAACAAAAAGCTGGAGTTATTCATCTGGAAAGTGATAGAAGTTTCATTCAAGGCCAACTGTTTGGTCATTTTACAATATTCTGTTCCTCTTCCCCATTTTATTTTTTGATTTTATTTTTTTTAATATTTTTTCTGTTACCTGTAAGGAAAGGGGAAGTAATTGATTTAGGTGAAACTAAAATAGGTAGAAAAGAACAAAAATTACTTGTTAGATGTAGTGAAAAAGATTTGGCATTATGCAATTTAGGGGAAGAATATTTAGTGATGTATAGGAACAAAAAGAAAATATTTATGTGGCCTATTGAACATAACGAGACTAAGATATCGGTTGTATTTTCATTGTGAAACTACCATTTTTACGACATCATGAGGTGGCTTTTTAATGAATTCTTCTTTGCAATTATAGTCGTACAAAATGGACTGTTGCCTCACCAACACCGATGCCCATGTCATTGGTGGATCTGAAGATGGCTTCATCTACTTCTGGGATTTGGTGGATGCATCTGTGGTTTCAAAGTGTCGAGCACATGCCTCTGTGGTAATACCTTTGCATATAACCCATAATATTGTTGCCATTGTTATGTATCAACTTTTGCCCTTCCACCATTTTCATGGTTTTTGGTATCGTTATTTATGATTAAGGCTCTCTATATGATTACATAATTCATTTGGTTCTCTAGTGAGTAGTGGAGGATGATATATATGTGCCCATAAAGATTCATGTATACAATTTATGTTGTTTTTTGTATTTAAGTAGGTGATTTACATTAGCCATAATGCAAAGATAATAAGTAATAGAACTTCAAAATAAGTAGGTATCTATTTACCCAATTATCTAATAATATGTCAAACCTAATATAAAACTCTCATAGAAGAGATGAGTGTGAGAGCAAAAAGCTCAAAAGTTTAATTAAACCGACTTCCATGTCTTATGTCTTAAAGGTTTTTTGCATTTGCTACATTGCCTTCAAGGCTTAATCTTTCCTGATGATTGATTGATTTATTTATTTATTACATCATTTAAGACCTTAACGTGCAACTTTGTTAGAAGAATATTAGCGTAGTTCATTTTATTTTATTTTATCTTTTTTTTTTGCGTTGTAGGTAACGAGCATTAGTTACCACCCTAAGGAGTGTTGTATGCTGACATGTTCAGTTGACGGTACCGTTCGTGTCTGGAAAGCATGAGTCATCCTACACGCCTTTGTGCTACAGGGTTGATGATACACACTACATTCACCACGCTTGGGCCCTTTCTCGAAAAGGACGTCTTCGGAGAAAGGCAAGTATCTTTCAGGTGCCCATACGTGAAGTGAAGTCAACACATCCATTCCGGAAACGCTTTGTTTGATTTCATACACCTTCTGGGAAAGCTTCCAGTTGCGTATGCGTTTAGCGGGAGGCCGATGCATACGCTTTGCAAAGTGCCTCACCAGATATGTTGAACTCAAAGATTTGGAAAATGCAGCGACCTTGCGAAGGTCCCATCTCATAACATATCTGCTTTCTCATTAAACCGTGTATGTAAATGAAGGGTACTAGATGTGTCTGCCAATGATCGTACGTGATCAGATCTTTCCATATTTTGAAACAATTTAAGATTTCTGCCTCCATAATCTTCACTACCGTAGACCTAAAATAAAAGAAGCTTTAGCTTCTTCTTTTTGTATTATATTTTATGCTAAATGTTGAGTGTTTTATAAGGGTATTGTAATTGTGTTTTATTAGTAGGTTCATGGGAAGGAAATGATTGGTTTAGCTTTTTTTATGATGAACACCATCCTATTATCATATCATAATGAGTGAAATAGTTATTAATGGGGTATTTTAGGTTAAATGTTTGGGGTGTGAAATTAGATAACGTAATGTTTACATTTTTTTAAGAAGATGTATGAACTACGGTGATTGTAATTTTTTTTGTAAAATGTTACAATTATTTGATAAATATATAGTATATCATGATTATTATATTGCATACAGTGAAAAACTTAATCTTACCGTATAGTCTTTGGATATATTTTATTTATTGTAAAATATTAAAGTTGTTTGATAAATGTATATTTATAATATAAATTTTATTTATAATTTTTATCTAAATATATTAAAAATAATATATGTTTATTAAATTTTATCTATTATTTTTAAATAAATAAAATTGTAATGAAAAAGTCCCAGGTGTTGAGATAAATGGGCTTTTTACGACAACCCGCGGCTTCCCATCCTTCCACCGTGAATATAATATTATAGAATTCTTATTTAAAAAATCGAACCGAAATATAATACATATTACGTTACACATTTTAGATTAATTAAAATTTAGTATTTTTTTTAAAAAAACTATAAGAAGGAGTTTGTGCAATGAAAAAATTTCAATTTTTTAATAAAAAAAGTTTTTATTATAACAAATATAAATTTTTTTCTATCATTTCTTATTTGGTTGGAAAAATTCATGTGTCATATTCAATCTGTTAATTATTGTTAAATTTATAATTATAAAAAAATATATAAAATTATATTTAAAATATAAAATATTTATAAATTTTTTTAATTAAGTTTTAAAAATATTTTAAAAAATTTATTTCTTAATTATTATTTTTTTTTGTAAAAAAAATTCGTTTCTCTGATAAATCCTAATAAGAAATACTTTTATTTTCAATTTTGAAAAAAAAAAAACACTTTTCTTTTGATGGAAAACGTGCTCGCGCTAGAGCAGAAATGAACGCGGACAAGAAGACCGAAATGGAACCCTAGTTCTTTCTGGTCCTCTCGATATCCGCGGTCTTCCTTCAAACCTCTTTCTCCGTAAGCGCCTGTTTCCTCTCTCTCTGTCTCTCGATCTCAATCTCCATCTCGATAGAAAGCTCTTCGCTTTTCGTTGTCTTGAAGGTTGATTGTTGGGAATCCAGATCGACGACAGTGGTTGTTGTATTACGGGGGGAGTCTTGAAATATTCGATTTCTGATCACTTTTGTGCTTCTTCGCTTTTTTACTTTGATCTGCAGAGAAGTTCCTCGGAAGATGTCGGAACCGTCAAAGGTGATTCATGTCCGTAACGTCGGTCTTGAGGTCTCTGAGGTGATATCTCGATGCAAACTCTCTAAAGCTATACATTGCTGCAACGATACTGTTGAATAAAAGTTATCGTCCTTAAGCCAATCTCATCCAGCTTGTTTTGCTTTCGATTCTCCAGAATGATCTTCTTCAGCTGGTGCAGCCGTTTGGTGTCGTTTCGAAGGTAGTGATGCTGCGAGCGAAGAATCAGGTTTGGCACCATGTTGTTCTCATTTGTTGTCCGTGTGACTCTAGGATTTACTGAAACCTGATTTTCTCGGCCAAACTGGACGTGTTTTTATTGCTGCAGGCTCTTCTTCAGATGCAAGACGTGCCAGCAGCACTGAATGCATTACAATACTATGCCAATGTACAGCCTAGTGTCAAGTATGTCAACTAATCTGCTGATTGTGTGGTATCTCAACGTTCATACACGTATCTCTTTATTACGTACACAATAATCTAATCTGTTATCTCTGGCCTTCCAAAACGCTTCTCAAAATGTCGAATTCAGATGCTTACAATTAATTCCTGACCCCAACCTTGTCAACCATTGTTAATAATTCCTTGGGAAATGCCATCGTATTGCTGTTTTCTTTTTAATGTGGAGTTGGGTCCAATTCCTATGTTTTAAGAGGCTGAAAACATGCTAATTTTGTAAAGTTTATGATAATATATATAGTCATCTTATCAGCTTTTAGGAAACAAAATTCAAATGTAGGCATTTTCAGTTTGTTGGACTAAACTGAAAGCTAGAGTTCTGATCAAATGGTTGCTATACCTGTCTGCTCTAATGCACAGTGTGAATGATCTCTTGCCGGTTACAGAATAGTGATGTTGTTTGATATCACTTAATATGGTCGTTGTTTGTGACTTTGCATTGACAGCTTGCATTTCAAGTGCTACGTGAATATGGGTATTATTGAATTTCTGAGATTTAAACATCTATAACGCATCTTCTTGCTGAGAGATGTTTTGGCAGTGTAAAAAAATTCCTAGAAAAGCACAGACAAGTGATTAAATACAAATTTTAGTGGTTTTTTTTAAAAGATCAAGGATGAATCTTACTAAACACAAGTGTTAAGCAAGCTACAAAACAAGTTGACCCATGGTAATTGTAAGCGTTTGTAGTGATCATAAAAATTGTAGGCTTGTTCTATTATTTTATTTGGGTTTGCGGATGCTGATGTTAGTAGGTCCTCTGTGAAATAAATCGTAACATTGGGCAATGTTATTCTGTCATATTATTGGATGGTTCCATGGTTGTCTATTGTGATCATAAAAATCACAGACTATTTGTAATACTTTTAATTGGGTATGTAGGTATCAGTGTTAGTCTTTGCAGAAGGATATGTTTGTAAGTTTTTTAATGTTTAGGTTTCCAGTTATCTATGCTTGCTAATTCACTCCAATGATATTAACAATTTGATCGATATCTTAGTTTGTTGAACATCCATCACAAATGTTGTTAATAACTGTATAAGATCAAGTTAACTGATTGGTGTTGTGCTTGCAACCATGCTGTCAAAGAAATTAGTCATTGCTTGTATTTGCATATCATTAGTACTTTCAGCTACTTCAACTGCTATAGCAGCTATTGGAGTTCCTGCCTGCTTATTATTATATTTGAGTATGTTGTAAACCAGATATCTTAGTTGCTTTAGGTTGAGGGGGTATGTTGTAAATTTGATGTTGCATAGATTCCAAAAGTATTTTGTTATATAATGATAGCTTATGATAATATTTCAGGGGAAGAAATGTTTATATGCAGTTCTCTTCTCACCAAGAGCTTACAACTGACCAGAATGCACAAACACGGAGAGATCAGGTTTGTTGAGGTCATTATATTTTTCTTATTCATGTTGAATCTGTATGTATAATTGGATCCTTCCTAGATCTATGTTCACGGGAGTTTCATGTGCTGAGTTTATCCTTTTTTAAATTGAATCCGTGCATTATTGCAGTTTTGGCTGTTATCTGTTCCATAGCAGATGCATTACAGGATAAGCTTCTCCCTATGGTGCAACACATATTTTGGTTGCTTCTTTGTTATTTGTGTTGTATACAGTATGACATGGAAGATAGGTGTGAATGCTTATTGCATGCAATTTTAAACTTAAAATTATTTTTGAGGTTTGATTTCTCTATATTGTCATTTTCTGATATAATTCGTTCCTTCAAGGAAGTATTTTGTATAATTGTTCTGGTCAAGGCTTAATGTGTCTCAGTTTGAACAAGTCAATATATGCAGTCTCTAAAACCTTCTGTATACTAAATGAAAATATGTGGAAAATCTTAAAATGGAGTCATGATTTTTCCTTCATTGATATCTTAAGGGTGTTGTGGCTGTAAGTCTGGTGTCTATTCTCTTTTGATTATCATAGTCATCACTCAGTTTTATGTAATTGTACAAATATATTTAGATGGTTACATTTTTTATCAATGGATTTTAAAAAAAAAATTATGTTCTTTAAATAACCATGTTTACTGACGGAGATTTTTCTATAGCTGATTGATATAATTCATCTACATTTAGTTTCAAGTTTTTTATGCAAACGGTCATTATCAAATCATTTAATATTGTCTGGGAAAATCTCATATTTATGGTCTGACATTAGGTGTAATGTTCTCAATATGGGAATTTATAAGGTTATTTTACCAGCTAATCCTGGAAGACAAATGCACCACCTTTCTCGTATCACTTTGCAGGGTTTGGCTCTTGCGGGTGCATGAGTTAAGTGTGCATGCAAACTCATACTTATTTAGCTGCAATTTGGGAGAAAGTTTTTAATTCTGATATCTGAGAAGATTGATGTTATTCTTCGAATGGAATTCAAAAATATATGCAGTAGTAAAGCAAAATACAATATGAACTATATGAGAAATCAATGTGCTGGATGCTTCTACAAAAGAAATTAAGATTTATTTTGTTAGTCATTATCAAGGTCTTTTATTTCTCGACACAAATTGGGCTTAAACTGAATATGAAATATGGAATATGGTGACAACTCTAGTCAAGATTCAAAGAGAACAAATAGCTTGTGAAATGAAAATGGTATAACCAAAACAATAGGGTTTTTTTTCTTATTTGCAAGAATTTTCATCAGTCATCACTGCCTTGGCACCTCCACAACTACTTTAGCAACCTTCACATGGTCATCACTGTTAATTTATTATTGCGATTTGTCATTGTTGCTAATGACACCATCACCTCACTGACTTGCATCATCTTTAATAATGATCATTTTTACTTAGGTTTCTTAATTTTAAAAATTTCCATAACAATATAAAAGTTTGGGGATGGCAAAAAGTGAGGAAAGCAATCATTGGGAGGGAGGCTGTAAAGCAACAAGATAGAGATGTGTATTTAGGTGAATTCATGCCAAGTAATGTTTGTCTAGGATGACATCACAAGTTATCATATGAAATGCTAACATGGGCATTATCGCAGTTTGATGTGCTTGATCGGATAATAATTGCAACTTAGCATAATTCATAAATAATGTAAGGGTGTTATTAAGGGAAAGGTTAAAATTTCTCTTTTATGGTGAGAAGAACGAGTACAGATTATTTCTTCTTTGTTGTTGCTCAATAAGGACTTTGTTAGTGTGTATAGGGAGTGAGAGAGAAATTGGCCATGGGGATTCATTTTTCTCTTTCATCTTTTACAGTTGCTAACTACATAACTTAGTGAGAGGAGGGTGTTTTATAAGTTCTCTTGCATTTTATTTTGGGCTCTGAGTGAAGGGTGTTTCATTCCTTTTCTCATATTTCTTTTTGTCCTAATTTTCAGATATTGCTAAGATTACACTATTTCTTAAAAAGGTTACTTTCTTGTGAATTTGCATTTTACTTCATTAATGAATGTCGCTTGTTGCAAAAGGAGGGAAAAAAAGAAAAGTTCTTAAGAATTTAAAATTAGTAAGTATCGTGCAGGCTATTTTCTCAGGAAATTTTTTTTTTAGGGTTTGATAGCATTATACTTAACACAATCTTCCATCTGCTATTTTTTTATTGAGTCTGGATTAATTTCACCATACACTTGAAAGAAAATGATTCATATGGTCAACCCCATGTAGGGAGATTATTTGCTCGAATTGTTGTAAGATTAGTTCCTCCAGATTGCATGCATTATGGTTACAATTTTCTTTCAACCAGGAGCTGGAATGAAACATCTAATAATTTATTTATACTTGTCAACAGTAGTTTGGAATAGGAGAAAGCCGGTCAACCATTGTTAATCACATGGTGCTCAGGTGTCTGACTAGTGAACTTCAATCAGTAGGACAATCATATGGTACATTAGGTCTCCACGCAAATGGTGAGTCAACTTGTGGTGTCTCGGTTGACTTGATTGTTGCAGTCATCTCAAGCGTGCTTCTCCCTTAATAATGGCCATGAATCCTCTTTTGCTAGGTGTGCCAACCAAAGGGCTCAATAGGGATCAGTTTGAGCTTAGATAATTGACGTTGGCTGCCCAGCCAACCCCCGTCAATGGTACCGTGTTTGTCCTGATAAACATGAACATGTGATGAATGCTAAGATGTATAAGTGGTAATCCTAAGAGATAAGAAATGACTTCATCTTAAAAAAAGAGTTGTATCAATTGAGAATAAAATCAGAAAATTATCTTTAGATGATTCATCATATCTATCGTAGGTGTATAGATGCATCCATAAGAAATGAAGATTAAGTAAAGCTGTTTGAAACTAGAAGGGGTATAGTAAAGCAAAAATTAGTTGGCTAGAAAAAGAAAGAAATATTTATAAACATATAATTTAATGAAAGATTTAGTAATTGATAGAGATAGATGAAAAGAAAGGATTCATGTGCCAGACTTTAGTATAGTATAAATGGGATTAAGGCATTGGTTGTTTTTAATTTGCGTATCGATAAAGTTGTTTTTATTATGTTACTTGAAGATATGAATTCACAAAAATAAAGGCCATGTGTAAGTTTGCCGAAAATATACAGACGAAGTGACAGTTCTATTTTTTACCATTTCACATAAAGTGCTATTTCATTGGATGGTCCAAATTCACAAAGGAAGACATTCCACTTTTGCTGTCATGCTTGCTAATTTGTCAAAGGATAATGCTGCTTATAACTGATGTGGTTGATAGTATCCTCTATAACAAGGCTATTCTGAACTTCTTAAGGCTCTAAATATTTTTTAAAAAAAATGTTTCTCTGAATTTTTTTAAAAAAATGATATTTTCAATAGTTACAACAATTTCATTTTTGTTTTAATTATAATATGTTCTCTTCTCTTTCTATAGTTCTTTCTTCTTTCCAATATCTGTTCTCCTCTATTCATTCTTCTCTCTCTCTCTCTTCTGTCTCTATGCATTTCTGCTGTCGGACACCCTCAGGATTCTGAACCCAACCGAATCCTCTTAATTACTATCCATCACATGCTCTATCCTATAACAGTGGAAGTGCTGCACCAAGTCTTTTCTCCTCATGGATTTGTAGAGAAGATCGTGACATTTCAGAAGTCTGCTGGTCAGCTTATTCAAGTCTTCTTTCTCCTATGATTCATTGCTATTTGTATTTAAAAGTTGCTTGAATGTGTTCCGTTTCTGTTCAACAGTTTACTATGTTTTCGAGTCTCTTTTTCTTCATACTTTTTCAACCTTTTCCATTCCAGATTTTATACTGTTTTTGTATACAGAGTGAACCATACATTGCTAACTAATTATTCAGGAAGAACATACCAAAATTTCTTTTATTTGCTGCATCCTACAGGATTTCAAGCACTTATTCAGTATCAATCTCGCCATAGTGGTGTTCAGGCAAGAACTGCATTGCAGGTACTTGTGTTGGCTTTTTGTTTTTGCTTATTTTTTGGAATCATCCATTCAAGTGCTACATGCATACGATTGCAGGGACGCAATATTTATGATGGCTGCTGTCAGCTTGATATACAGTTCTCCAAGTATATTTTCATGATACATTCTTTTTTTTGTTGCTGTTATCGTTTATTTTTATGCTAAATGAGTATATGATGAGTCCTTTTAAAATCCAGTCTAACTGAACTACAAGTCAACTACAATAATGAACGATCTAGGTAACTTTCTGTTCATATAACTTTCTTGGTGGTTCCCTGTCATTGTCTTGATTTTTTCCTTTGAAATTTGACTGCCGTGCTCAACCTGCTTTATGAATGTCCAGAGACTTCACAAATCCTTCTTTGCCCACTGAACAGAAAGGCAGATCTTCACAGGCAAGTGTCCTTATCTCCTATTGACATTATTTGCAAAAATGCCTATCCAACCGTCCCTGCTTTACTGGCAACAGCCTGGATATGGTGATCCATCTGGTCTATTTGGATTTCAATCAACTGGTGTGAGGGCAGGTCATTGCGTTTAAAGTGCTCTTTCTTTACTCCTACATTATTTTACTGTTACTGTATGATCTGATATTCTTCTTTCCTTTTCCTCTTTTTTCAGTGGGATATCCACAGGTTGGTGCCCTTCATTTTTGGGAAACTTCTTCTACCTTTTGTTTTATCTTGAAATTTTATCAGTTGTCTCATACTGCCATACCTGCACGTTACTGGTCTTTCCGTCTTTGTACTTTTGCATTTTTAGATGGGAAATGCAGCTGCAATTGCAGCCGCCTTTGGTGGAGTGCTACCTCCGGGAATAAGTGGCACCAACGAGAGGTGCACCATCCTTGTCTCTAGCTTAAATCCTGAGGTAAGTCTACCTTCCTCGTATTCCTTTCATTTTCTTCTCTTGCCATGTTCATGTAATTGTGATGCAATTTTTCTCATGCGCATTTCTCAGAAAATAGACGAGGACAAGCTTTTCAATCTGTTCAGTCTTTATGGAAACATAATCAGAGTTAAATTGCTGCACAACAAGCCAGATCATGCTCTTATCCAGATGGAAGATGGATTCCAGGCTGAATTGGCTGTACATTTCTTGAAGGTTGGTGGATATTTCCAAGTTTGCTAACAACCATCTTATTCTGTGTTTGTTGTTTGTCATCCGACGCCATCCAAAAATAACAAAAGGCTTGGTCGTCGTTGAAGAAGAGAAGTTATGGTCGTCTGTGTTTGTGTTCTCAGGGAGCTGTGGTATTTGGGACGCAAATGGAAGTAAATTACTCAAAACATCCAAACATCACTCCATCCCCAGATGCGCGGGAGTACTCCGGATCCAGCCTGAACCGTTTCAACCGCAATGCCGTCAAGAATTACCGCTACTGCTGCAGTCCCACGAAGATGATTCACATTTCGAGCCTTCCTCAGGACATCACCGAGGATGAGATTGTGCCGTACCTGGAGGAACACGGTAGCATCGTAAACTCCAAGGTGTTTGAGGTGAACGGGAAAAAGCAAGCCCTGGTTCTTTTCGGCAACGAAGAAGAGGCCACGGAGGCGCTCGTCTGCAAGCATGCGACCACCATCGACAGGTCCGTGATCCGTATTTCCTTTTCCCAGTTGCAGAGCATCTAGGGTCCTCCCTCCGAGACCCATGTCTTCTCTCCAATCCGTCCCTGCTCCATTACAATTTGGTGCCCCTATTTATTTATCTGTACCCGGCAAAACAGATCTTCTTCTAGGTGATGAAGTAAGTTTCGTGTTTGATTTGTTTGACTTTTGCTGCAAGATTTGTAATGCTTGGTGAAGTGATATCCACGATGGCTTATTGCGAGTATTCTTCTGCTGAGTGGATTTGTGCACTGGCTTGACTTGCATTCCGCCGCAATGCCTCGAGTTTTCACGTGTGTTCATTTCATTGGCAGGATTGAAAGAAATGCACTGGGTCAACAGCCCTTCTTGAGCCTTTCTGCGTTATAGTGCGGTGTCGTCGAGTTTACATTTTTTTAAAAAAAAAATTATATGATTTATGAAGTAAATATTTTAGTATGATTTTTTAAAGTTTATTTAATAATATTCTTATTGAAATCAAAAATTACTTATTTAGTCTGGTAAAAGAAGTTTTTTTTTTATATTTAACGTAAAATGTTAAAGTTATTTGATAAATATTAATGTAGATATATATATATATAAATAAAAATATATATATAATAAAAAAAGTTTAAACAAATAAAATCTTAACGAACAGGCTCGCTCGCCGTATGCAACGTCGGAACTGGAAACTCGACTTTCACATTTTCTATCGCATCCTCGTTTCTTTCTCGCTCCAACAGTCCAAGTGTCCAACTGTTTTGTTTTGTTTTCGAATAAAAATATATCGAAGAGAAACAGGATAGCATACGGTTCGTCGGCTTCGTCAATAAGTTCCAAGATTCTGTCTACTTTGATAGTTGACCTATTTCTAAAATTTCTTTATTTGGGAGTGATTTTTTTAATTTTAAAAGTAAAAAAAAAATATTTTTTATCGTATGAAAAAAAATAAACAATTTTTTTGAAAATACGATAAAATTGTCTTAAAAATTCTTTACGTTATTATTACATTAGGAGTGAAGTTTGATTACGGTGGGAACCGTATCAAACGAAATCTCAGATGTGGTCGGACCAGTCTGGGTTCTGGAGTGGTCCCTGTGCATCGTATATGCTCTGGTAGAAGGGAGGAACAAAAAAGCAGGAAGACGGTGATGCGGCAGCGGCAGGAGGAAGAGGAGTAGGAGCAGTGGTAGTAGTGGTGACGACGGTAGAAGATGGTAAGGAAGAAACGGAAGACATCAGAGGAAAAGCGCTGTCGCCGAGGTTGTGCATGTCGGGGTTGAGGGGCGGCAACATGTGATCACGGCGAACGACGTCGTGCTGCTGCCGTCGGAAATCCCACGTCCTGTGGGACGGCAGACGGCGGGTGCGGAGTGCAGAATGGTTTGGCGGTGGGCGTACGCATACGTTCTCGGGGAAGTTGAGCTTGGCTCTGTTTCCCCTGAATCGCAGCGCCGCGTCGTCGTAGGCTCGTGCGGCGTCTTCCGCCGTCTCGAAGGTGCCGAGCCACACCCGCGCCGCCTTGTGTGGGTCCCTTATCTCCGCCGCCCACTTTCCCCACGGCCGCTGCCGGACTCCCCTGTATCTCCTCCTCCTGTTTGAGTTCTCCGCTCCTCCGCTGCTTTCTGCACCTGCTTCTTCTTTTTTTTTAAAAAAAATAAAAATAAAAATAATAAAAATAAACAAACGGAAGAATCACAAAAGTCAAACGAAATTTTATCATTTGTGTTTGAGTTCACTTTTGGTCGACAATTTTCACGCGCTAAACGTGTATTCAACTGGAACCGACATTTTGATTACCACGGGTTTTACTTTTGTAATTTTAAATTAACGTTTTTCATGTAATTTATCATTTTTTTAATTATTTTTCCTCTTCTTGAATCTAAGAAGAAAGGCAGAAAAGGTAGGTACTGGTACGTACGTGCTGTTGATCCGGGGGGCATCATTGCATGTTGATTCGTGGCGTCCTCCCCGTCTGTCCGGCGAGGGGCGGCTGCTGCAGAGGTGGTGGACGGCGGGGGGAATGGAAGCAGAAAGGGGTCGTCCGTCTGGCCGGCTACGACGCGGGTAAGGGCGGAGACGATGGCGGACATCTCCAAGGACCTGGTGTAGTCGGTGAACATGGGGGTGGCATGGTCATGGTCGTCGCCGGCGGCGCCGGAGGAGGAGGAGGAGGGAGCATGCGGGTTCGCCACCACGTCGATGTATGGATCGAAGCACATGCAAGGTGGAGGGGGGTTGCGGCGAAGGATTTATGGGGACTCAATTCAGAAACGTGGGATATTACGATGATTTGCGGCGGGCCCACCCCTACACATCCACCGTCGTGTCTAAGTTGTTTTTGACATGCTGTCCAGTCGATCAAACGTGTTTTTATTTAAATTTAAAATTATTTTTAATATAATTATGATTTGATAAAAAAATGGAAGGAATTATTTTTTTCTATCGTCAAAGTTGCTAACAAACAAAAGAGGCGTAGGCTGGTACGTAAGTGCGCGTTCGCAATGGGCGAATGAGCGAGCACCACCCCACATCTGACGTTAATTTTTTAAAAGAAAGAAATAATCTTAAATATTACCACTTCAATGCTTTCCTTCCATTAATTAATTGTGCCCCTCTTGACTTTTTTTATATTTATTTTATTTGACCCGGCAAGAGCATTGCGGCGTATTGACCGATTTGCCCCTGCCGACATCCAAAGCGCCCCCGGGAGGTTTGTTTTTCTATTAGGCTTGTCAAGATTCAAGTATCGATCAAGCATGGATGGTGGCGTCCAACTAGCCACCAACATATCCATCCCTCCTCCTTTTTCCAGATTTGCCGACCACTGGGTGCTCCCTGCACTTGCCTAATTAGCTTCTCGATTCCTTAATGACTTCCTTTGAAAACGAGAAATTTTAATTTTGAAAATGTACGATCTATGGGTGTAACAACTTTTTTTAACTTTGAAAATTAAATAAATTTGAAATTCGTTAAAATTCGTTAAAATTATATAATAATTTAAATAATAAAAATTTAATATTATAATAATAATAATAATAACCATTAAAAATGATTTTAAAATTTAAAAAAAAAATAAAAACCAAACACACACGCAAATACGAGGTTGTCCTTGCCACCACAATGTCAACCAACCACATCACCGACCACTCAGTTTTTAATATTTTTAATAATTTGGTTTTTTTTTTACTTTTAATTTTTAAAAATATTTTTTATTACTAAAATATTTATTTATTTTTTTTCTATCTTAAAATCGTTCGTCCAAAAGTCACCCTTTTTAACTCTTAAAATACGAAATTGAAAAAAGAAACAATGCCAGAACAAAACAAATACATGATGAATTAATGTAGGGACCCCACCACCTCATGGATCACTTATTGCACTCATTTCTTCACGTGTTTCCTTCGCTTTTAAGATTTGCATGATAATGATGCAGTTAAATTTTAAAAATTAATAGTAATTTTATAAATAATATTTAATTTATTTAATAAATTATGAGTTAAAAATTTGAGATACATTTTAAAAAAAATTTAACCAATGAAGTTGAAGATAAAGGTAACAAAATAAATAAAGTTATATAGTAATTTATACAATAATTTGTAGACAAGAAGTTCATACGTTGAATTTTAGATGATAATAATAGATGATAATTAGAGTTTATATAAAATTAAAATTAAAATTTAGAAAGTTCTTTTTAAACATAATCTATGGATCATTCACCAATCCTGTTCTCATACAGTAAAAGAAAATAATTTTTAAGTGAAAGATTTTAAGATGGATGGAGTAGATCGAAAAATGTGAAATAATTTTAATAAAAGAAAAAGTATATCGAGAAATATAAATGTAATGAGATATAAAAATTTATATAATAATAATAATAATATATAAGAATTTAGTTTTTGCTTTTCTTGCTCCCGTCCGTCCATGTTAATGCATTGGACGATCGAGCCAGGCTAAACTTTGACCGAGCTTTCTCGATTCAAAAAAAAGGTAATTATATATTTATATATATATATGTGTGTGTGTGTGTGTGATTTAGGGATAAATAAATAAATAATGTTAATGCTACAGATTAAAGGTCAAACAATTTCCGGGGAAAAAAAAAAAAAGGTTACGTCAAACGCGAGGTTTGCGGCTGGGTTGACATTCTACCTGTCGGTGAATGCTCTGCGTCAAACAAACGTAAATTAAAATAATATCCTACAATTTACAGGTATGTTACGATATCAAGTTAGCTTAGCTCAAAGGTAAGGTAAGTAATCTTACCATTTCTTTAAAATTATCATTCTCTGATGATATAAATTTCTTTTAAAGTTATGTTTAATATACCACCAGGTGACTGTAATTACTTTTTTACAGTTGTTAATAATCTTACCATCTGTTTAATAAATGAAAGATTAGCTGGAGGCCCAATTAATCCAATAAAATCGAGCTGTGTCTAATACAATGACTTTCGCCCAATACAATAAAATCGAGGCCCAGGTGACTTCATTTGCTTCTAGTTTCAGATGGTAGAGTTAAACTACATTTGAAGTAGATTTTAATTTACTCTTAAATCATTTACAATGTCATTATTATTGTATAAATTATAATATATAAATTTTTATTAACCTTAACATAACATTCAATTACATCAATATTAAAAAAATATAATTTCAACATTAAAAAAAAACAATTTCAATATTAATATTCAATCACATCAATACTAAAAAATAAAATGCAATATTAAAATTACTTATTAACATCACTTTGAGCGACTCAACGATCGACGTGGGCAAATAATATTTGAAAAGAAAATCAGTAAAAATTACATTTTACTATTTCTTATTCGACGAGGTTAAAAAAATTATTCTTAAATATAACCAAAGACAAAAAAAAGAAGCAGACGTAAAAATCTTTCAATACCTAACCCCATTTCAAAGCCCATTAAACTTTGCAAACCCTAAGCCCATTTCAAAACACAGGAGGCCATTTCTTTTCCCTAACTTTTCGATTCGACGATTCCCTGCTCCTAATCCCCGCCGTCGCGCCGAAATCCCCCACGGAATTGAAATGGTAGGTCTCCTTCCTTCTTCTTCCGATTTGCTGGTTCCGACGTCGGACAGGAGGCCTTCTTGCTGATCTGTGTTGCTGGCCCAGGCACCGAAGCGAGGCGTCAGGACTCCGGCAACGGCGAAGAAGAAGCCGGAGAAAGTGACAAACCCGTTGTTCGAAAAGCGCCCCAAGCAATTCGGGATCGGGGGTGCGCTCCCTCCGAAGAAGGATCTTCACAGATTCGTACGATGGCCGAAGACCGTACGAATCCAGAGGCAGAGGAGAATCCTTAAGCAGCGCTTGAAGGTCCCTCCCGCCCTCAACCAGTTTACCAGGACGCTAGACAAGAACCTCGGTTCGTCATCATGATTTTCTTTATTCTTTTAGGTTTTGCTCCTGGATTTGCATCAAATGACTGCAATTTATAATGCGGAGGTTTTGAGCCGGTGCTGTCGGTGGTAACTAGTGTTTCATCGTCGAGCGATGCTTATTCGTGATTGCCATCTAGGTCCATATAATCTTTCTATGTGTGGTATCTATTTGTTGGCTTTTCCAAATTTTCGGCCACCTTAATTTTGTGGGTTCGTCGCTTGGTTTGGTATGCTAATCTCAGATATGGGAAATAATTGTAATATGGAGCTATTCTGAGTAATATAGAAATATCCAATACAAACGTTAAAATGTGTCAATGTATAATACGCACATTATTACTAATCATTCTAAATTTTACAAGATAATATATGCCGATATTATATTCTGGCATGTTAGGTCACTTCATGTTTAAATTCTGTTCTAAAATGTCCTGTTCATCACTTGTTAGACTTTTTCACTGGTTACTTATATTCATATTTTAGTTCTATCTGTATCTATTTATGAATAAATTCCCAGATCGTTAAGTTAGAATTTTCTTCTGGTTTTGTTGCATTATCTTACAATTTCACTATGCAAACATGTGTCCCTCTTCGATGGCTCTTCGCCACAATCGAACTTATATATACTTCTGGCATGGATGTTAAGTTTTTTCTCTCAGGATTATTCTTTGATGGGATAATGTCATGTACTTTTCAACTGTTGTCATCTTAAGGACTTGTTTTGAATTTTCTGCATTTTTGAGTCAAATGTGATTTATTCCATTTTGTATTCAACTTCTCACGCTGTTAATGATTTGAATTATTATGTTGTGTGGTTCTGTTGCCATACATGAACTCAAGCTGATTTAATGTGGTGGATATTTATTTTGAGATTCAGATTGCGTTTAGGAAAGGGGAAATTGGATAGGAAGCTTTCAGATTTATTTGGATAATTTCAACCTTTAAGTGTACAATAGGAAGCTGCAAATATGTCGTGTTTATAAAATAGGAAGATTAGAGTCATGCATTTCTAATATTTATGATTAATTTTGTCTGGGAAAATTTCCAGAGATCATGTTCTTTTGTTTTTTTTTCATCTTTAGTCTTCTGTCTTCTCAATTTAATGTTATTCTTGATCTTTCCTCGTTACTGTAGCTGTTTATTTTTTCTGTTTTCCCATATCTCCACCTCACTTGTACCTTTTTTTTAAAATTGAATTAAAAAAAATTCCTGCTTCTAAATGCTTCTGCTGCTGCTTAAATGTTCCTGTTTCTAACTGATTGAAAAAGTGGAATGAGAGTGTCTCATAGAGATGTTAAAGGCACTTGATCATCAAATTTTACTTTTCTTTCCTTTTGAACGAGATTAACTTGAATTGAATCCATTGTTTTTACTTGTATGAATGTTTTATTTTTCTTTTATCTTTTAAGGTAGCTTTTACATTGCAAAAAATTCCCAAGTATTATGATTGCTTAGGTGAAAATTTTTCAACTTTGTCTTGACATGCGTATAGATAATTTTTGTCTAATTTCCTCTTGTTTTGTAAACAGGAAGTTGGTTATAGTTATAGTGTTTGAAAATTTTATGCATTTACCCTTCTTTTATTGTTTTTTATCGGTTGAAGTACATCATCATCATCATCTTTTTTTCTTATTTATGTAGCCTTCTATGCTTTGTTCAATTATTTGTGTTCATTTTAATTGAAGTTTAATGCATGTCTTTGCAGCAACAAATCTCTTTAGGATGCTCCTCAAATATAGGCCTGAAGATAAAGCTGCGAAGAAGGAACGTCTTCTGAGCAGGGCCAAAGCTGAAGCTGAAGGTAAAACCATTGAGGTTAAGAAGCCTATTGTTGTGAAGTATGGCCTGAACCATGTCACCTACCTCATCGAGCAGGTAACTTACTTTCTTGTTGTTTGTTTCCTACTTTTGGCCCAACTATTATTTTGGTTAATTTAAGAAGTCACAAGGCACTTGTATTGAGCTTGTGCTGGTGTGCATGCACCATGTGTGTTTTCTTTGCAGAAAAAAGCCCAACTGGTTGTGATCGCTCATGATGTGGATCCAATCGAATTGGTTGTCTGGCTGCCAGCCTTGTGCAGAAAGATGGAGGTCCCATACTGCATTGTTAAAGGAAAAGCAAGATTGGGAGCGGTTAGATTGTTTTGCTCTTAAACAAAGCACTGGGTTTTTAAGATATTAGTAATTTCTCATTCATTATGTTAGTTAATCCTATAACAGGTTGTTCATAAGAAAACATCTGCGGTTTTGTGCTTGACCACAGTGAAGAACGAGGACAAATTAGAGTTTAGTAAAATATTGGAGGCTATCAAGGTTGGTAGATGTGCTTTGATTGGTTCTTTTGTATGTGGACTTTTGCCATTTGACGACTTCACACATTCTAATTGCGTGTGCTTCTTCCAGGCAAACTTCAATGATAAATTCGACGAGGTGAGAAAGAAGTGGGGTGGTGGAATAATGGGATCGAAGTCTCAAGCAAAAACCAAGGTGAAGGAGAGACTTATTGCTAAAGAAGCTGCACAGAGGATGACCTAGACGTTGTTTTTCTTGTTGTTGGGTAGACTAGTCATTGTGAATTCCATTCTTAAATGCTCAATATCCAAGTGGGCTTCTAAATTTGATCACGATCAAGTGCTTTTTGGATTCTCTCGCGACTTATAATCGATGTCGTTTTACACAAGATTTTGAGTCTTCTTACATACAAAAGATTTACTTGTTACTAATACAGTCTAGTCTTTGAATTTCCTTAGATCCCCTATTTCAACTGATAGTATTATAAAAATTTGTACATAAAAAATTATATAATGATATGCAAGAGTTTATATAAAATTGTAAGTTTGTTAGCAAATAAATTGTATTTAATAGCATTGTCATCTAATGCCTTTTATCTGTAAAGTTTGGCGTATATTTGTATACGTAGAATTGATAAAAATAATTTAATTGGATAAAAATAAATTTAGTTTAGAGTATTTGTGTATTTTTTAAAATTAAATGAAGTTAAAAATTTTAATAATAAAAAATTAAATTTAATTTTATCGATATAAATAAAATTAAATTTATTTTAATTCAATTTACATAAGAACGATAATGAATTCTACGTGATCCAACACATAAACACTCGTCTATATAAATTAAATTTATTTTAATTTAATTATTGTAAATTTTACTAACATAAACACCTACTAAAGCATCATTTATTTTCTCCCATTCTCAATTTTTAGAAATATTTTTATTTTATTAATGACATTTTAATTTGTCAATTTATTTCTTCTATTATAAATATATATATATATATATATATATATATATATATATATTATTTTAAAATTACGACCCGTACTTCACCTGGGCCGCACAAGGTTCGGACCGTGTCCTTGCTTTCGGATTATTAGCCGGGTCGCGCTCGGCAACCCTAACGCCCTTGATTCACCTGCTCCGCCCTCAGCGCCTTTTTTACTCGGAGACGCCGGCCCCCCGGCGGGCTCCGTCGCTTGTATTTCTTTGCAGCGTTAGCTGTGGATTTCTGTAGCTCTCATGGCACGATATGATTGCTTTCTTTCTCTTCGTTCTTTTTTAATTTCCAGTTCGTACCTGTTACCTACCTGGTCACGAACCAGTCTTTACCTGAGGAAGAATTTCAATCTGCGGTACCAATGGGAAACAAAAGAAGCAGAAAAACTCGAAATCTCGCTGTGTCGACTTGTTTATCATTTGTTTTGTTTAAATGCAGAGCGATCAAACCGGTGGATCGCTGTACTACAAGCACATCGAGAGGAATGAGTTCGTGCACCGAAAGTGAGTTCCTTGCAAGGGATTTTGGGAAGATTCAGGTTGCCCGTTTGCATGCTGTGACTCTCCACCTTAGGACCTGAACTAATAATTCTGCCCTGTTCCACCATTATTAATTTCCAGTTAGTTGTCCCTAAACCTTGATATTTGAACGCAAATCGTGAGGCTAACATATTCGTATGCGACAACTCTAACGAAGAGGCAGCATCATGGTCGATGGTTATGTTTAGGCTGCATTGCATTGGGTCCAGTGACGGTTACTTGCAAAATCTCACATAAAAGGAATTATTTTATTGGAAAATCTATTATTTACAGAGAATTTTTTAGAAAGCCTGAACATGAACACAAAACTTGTCTCTGAAAAAAAAAGATTGTTGTGTTCTGTACACAACTCACATCACAGACAACTTATATTCCGAAGAATGAGTTCACAATCAGGCTATGCATGAAGGTTTCATTTCTTACCATACAAGTCATATTTTCAAAATGAAAATCATAAACACATTGTTTCTAGCTGATCTCCTCCATGAATTCAATGTCAATGGAATAATAATATGTATATGTGTGGCTTTAGAATCTCCATCTACTATTTATTGGCAACCATATTTCCACTGGGCAGGCATAAAAAGCAAAAGGAAGAAGACATTGCTGTCTGCGTTTGCAGATACGAGCATAACAGTCCTGATAGTGCTTGTGGAGAGAGATGCCTAAATGTCCTAACTAGCACGGAGTGTTTTCCTGGCTATTGCCCATGCGGTCCTTATTGTAAAAATCAGGTTTGGCACAATTATTCAGTGTCTTTTTTTGGGTAGCCCTTAAGGAATCAAGGTGTGCTGCATTTAAATCACACATGATAAATTAATGACAAAAATCTAATATTTATTTGTTGTGATATGGTGAAAAAAATATGCAGCTGCCATTTTATTACAACCTTTCCAAATATGATGAATATATATATATATATTCATAGCATTTAAAAACACGCTATAACAGCTAGTTGACTATTAACCAACTGTATGACTAAGGACAGTGGTACTTTTACCACGATTTAAATCTTCGTGAATGTAAAACTACAATTATCAAGAAAGCTAGCTGTCTATTTAGCTTGCCATATTTTATTTTATTTTTATTTTTATTTTTTTGTTGCAGGATGGTTTGCAAGTGCAACATTGGTTTGTTCAAATTGGCATAAATCTGAATCTAAGCATATCGAGTATCAATTTGTTTTGTTCTTGAGGTTAAAATTTCCAAATATAGACTTCAGAATTCCAACCGACCTCCAATTATTTTAGCTTCATCATTTTCATTTACTCCATTTTATAAACCTCTACATTCAGGCTAGATTGCCTAAGCAATAAGAACAGTTGTTGAATCTCATATTCAGCAATCAAGTGGCCATCCAGACATGCTCCATTGACAACCTGTAGAATCTCAAGTTTCTATTTTTGCTATTCTTGGAAATTCATGACAACCATGCAAGCGTAGATCTTTCACTAATGGAAAACTCAATAATATATACTGAAACAAGAGTCACAGTCGTTGACAACGGTAGTAAGACTCATTGAAGTCTCTTTTCTACAAATGAATTAATTTTCGATTGCTACACATATCTGATGATGAGAAATTGAATATAATTATGCAAGAATTTTTGCATCAGAGATAAAAATGCTACTGCTATTTGGAGCAAGATGTGCAATTGATCATTATACTTATAATGCTTTGCTCCTTCAAATGGTGGTAGCATTCCAAACTTCTTTACCGGTTTTACTTTGGGATTTACATTCTGGGAAACTGTTGGGTATCTTTTTAGTTTTTATATAATTATGATTTCCATTTTCTTTTGCGCTTGTTTTGTTTTCAACAGTTCCCTAAAATGAAAACACAAGATTCCCTTGATATCCATTTTGCAGACAAGCTATCTGCAATCTTTTGATGTTGGTTTGGGTGGGATCTATTATGACTTGATAGTCAACTGTCTTCTACTCATTTTCATACTCTTTTGAGTTTCCATTCATTTGACTTTTTTTTGTTTCCATTGGTAGAGGTTCCAAAAATGTGAATATGCTAAAGTGAAACTTTTCCATACTGAGGGTCGAGGTTGGGGTCTTCTTGCTGATGAAAATATCAAGGTGATTGCATCTCAAGTGTTTATTATGATGACCGATTATGTGATTGTCTTTTTCTCCATTTATGAATGCAAAAACCTAAATGATCTGAGCTATCGGTTATTGGCTTTTTACACTTGTAGTTGTAGGAATTGGTGCTATTGGTAAATGATAAACAGGAGAAATGTGAAGATAGAGCTGTTTCGATTACCATTTGATCTGTCTTGGTGCAATTTTTAGTCTTGTTATCTGTCCAATTTTTTCGTGTTGACATAATTTCTGCTAAAATCTATTACAGGCTGGACAATTTGTGATTGAATATTGTGGAGAAGTGATATCCTGGAAAGAAGCAAAAAAGAGATCCCATGCTTATGAAGCTGAAGGTACATTGTTATTCTTTTGTATGTTATTGCTAGAACATAGTTTGAAGGCTAAGATGTTCATCTCCTCTTAGGTTTGAAGGATGCCTATATCATATCCCTTGATGCTAATGAATCTATTGATGCCACAAGAAAAGGGAGCCTTGCTAGGTTCATTAACCACTCGTGGTATTTATATTTTTTACATGTTGAAAATTTTATATTTAAATTTGGTTCATATCTAGAATTCTGCGTGCAAGTAGATAATGTTTATTTTCCCTTTATTGTTGGGATCAATTTTATTATGATAGTATATTCTGGTTATGCTAATTTAGTGCTTGCTTTCTTTACCCTTATCATTTAATTTGGATGTATTTTCCATCATTTGTCTCTTTTCCTTTTTTGTGCTCTGATATCAATCTTTGGGAAGAATGCAGTCAATCCAACTGTGAAACCAGAAAATGGAATGTGCTAGGTGAAGTACGGGTTGGGATTTTTGCAAAGCAAGAAATTTCAGCTGGAACAGAACTATCATACAATTATAACTTTGAGTGGTATGGTGGTGATACAGTTCGGTGCCTTTGTGGTGCAGCTTGTTGCTCTGGGTTCCTTGGAGCTAAATCTCGTGGTTTTCAGGTTAGAGGGAGTTTCAATCATGTTGTGAGTTCTTTTTGGATGAAACTGGTAATGAGTGCTTGAATTGATGAAATGTTGATAAGAAAGGTCAATCAGATTTTTTTTTTAAACATGAATTGTGAGGTTTTCTACATGTCGAGAACTTGTGAGTGTAAAGGTTGACATAGAATGATGCCTTGAGGAGTGTGCCACTATCAAAAATTGGTAATTAGCCATAAAAAGCATGTTTTGTGAGTTGAAACGCTCAAACGACCCTTTTTACTTACTTTTCTGCAAATTGCATGGCATACATAACTTTCAGTATAATATTTCATCATGGGTCAGGGTAGGTATTTGCCTTCAACCGTGGCAAAGCATGTCAAGCACTTGCTGCGCAACATGATACAACACCACATATCATGAGACATGCACTGCAAACTACACAACCCACACCATGCAAACATACGGACACAAGCACATGGCACAAGCCATGGATTTGACTGCCGGCCAATTATGAGATTTTTTCTGGGTTTTTTTTTCTCTTTTGCTTGTGTTGTATCTAACTTTTATGGTGCCTAGATGGTGAGCAAGGGCACATTGGGTGCTTGGGTGACGCCTAGGCAATACCTAGACACCCATACTCTTTTTTTTTTTATTTTTGGGTGTATTTGTTATCTATTTATACATATTTAATATTAGTTTTGTATAATTCTAGTTTTATCATGTTATAGACTATTTAGGTATAGGACCAAATAGTCTCACATCAATGGTATGAAATACTAGTGTGGTCTTGATATTGGGTGAACTCTCCTTCCTATCAAACCAGTCTTTTGGAATGAGTTCTCTCAAACTGTAACAAGTGGTATCAAAGTCTACATGATTCAAATTGGATCTCAAGTTAAGTCAAGGGCCTACCTATCAAAAGGGGTGACCTAATGATTGAAGGGGGGGTGTCTAAATGCCTAAAGTGAGCAACTGAAGTGACGAGGGTGTCAATGTAGGAAGCGTGATGGGATTATTATGAACTATTTGGCTATAGAACCAAATAGTCCCACATTGGTGGTATGAGACACCAGTGTGGTCTTGATATAGGATGAGTTCTCCCAAATTGTAACATATTATTTTGTAAATAACATTCAAATACATAAATAAGCTTAAGATAAATCAAAATAGGAGCTGTAATAATACTAATATGCGTATTTCATTGATATGTATAATTATACATTTCAATAATCATGTTTTTTTTAATTGTATTCCATCAAAAATTCGTATTTAAGTTTTTTTACAAGGGAAAACATTTAAAACCTTAAACAATATATCTGATTAAACAAATCTAAAAAAAGTTCACTTAATCAAGGCAAGGTGAGGTGAACTACCTAGGCATGACCACTTTATGCTTTGTCATCTAGGTGCACACCTTAAAAAAGATAATTATGCACATTTAAATCTTATGGAATAGAAGTTAATGCAAAGACTACTTATTGATCGGATGTTTGATATAACTTCCTTTGTTCCTTATTTAATTCTTTGTTTTGATATTCTACAGGAGGCTAACTATCTTTGGGA
>JAMKPZ010000424.1:0-80605 GCA_024699675.1 Amphibolis antarctica | reverse complement strand
TAGGAATCACAAAATTTTTTTATAGCCTTAGATTAGAAAGTGGAACCTACATCTTACAAGGAAGCCATTAATGACCCTAGATGGATTGATGCCATGAAAAATGAACTTAAAGCTTTACAAGATAACTATAATTGGGATAATAAATTCCTGATAATCTAACCGTTGCATCATAAAAAGGTTTTAAAAATTCAACAAAATATTTTATAATTTTAAAATCATTCTCAGTTAATTATTTTTGATAATCATCACAATGATGACGATTATACAAAGACATTATTGGAATTTCATATGGTAATACACTTTCTAAATCCTATTAATCTTTTTTGTAAAGTCCAATTTTGATCAATATAATGTGCAGTTACAGCTATGTACCCATCCTTAGTTCTACCTAACCAAATATCTGAAGTGCATGCTATACATGTCATTATTGTACTCATAACATTAATAAGTTCTAATCTAAGCTTATTAAATGAAATCGTAATATCTGACCTAATAGTATTTCTAGATACATGTTTATATTGTGAACAATATGCTTTACTAATATAATTATCAAAACATTTATTTCCTCCAAAACTTAATGATAAATCTTTTGAACAAATAAATCTAGCATGCAAGTCCCTAGCCTTTTCAGAATCATAAGTCCATAAACTAACACTACCCTCAAGAGTAAAAGAAAGTTGGGTTTGAATTGTTTTATCCTTATTTCTATTTTCACATGTACTAATATGCCTAGTTAAATGACCTGTACCATTAGACGTTTTGCAAGAGAAGTTGGTATTATAAAGGTTGCAGAAGGCTCGTTCCTCTTTTGTGCTATCCACCATAGCTTTCATTATGATTGTGTACTTTGACTAGATGGAAGCTCTCTTTCGAGACTTCCTCGACGGCATAGTTGAAGTTGAAGCTCCAGTAGTCTCCATTGACGGTGTTACTTCAGCTTCAAGAAAGTTTTGTTGAGGATATCCGTAGCCTCCAGAACTTTGGCCTTGGTGCCATTTGCCATAGCTTTCATCATAATTGTGTACTTTAACCAGATGGAAGCTCTCTTTCGAGACTTCCTCGGCGGCACAGTTGAAGTTAAAGCTCCAGTAATCTTCATTGACGGTGTTACTTCAGCTTCAGGAAAGCTTTGTTGAGGATATTCGTAGCCTCCAGAACTTTGGCCTTAGTAGTGCACCATTGTTTGTGACTTAAGTGAGAAAATTTGAGAAATTGAGAATTGAGAATTGAGATTAGAGTTTGGAGAATTTGGAGTGAAGGAGATGAAGAGTGAGTTGGGTGAAAAATAAAATCCAACTCTCTCAATTTATAGAGAAAAGTTGGTTGACTGTTGAGGCGGAAGCGGGCCACCTGTTGCGCGGAATTGGACCACCCGTTGGGCAGAAGCGGGCCGCCCGTTGCCCGAAAGTGGGCAGCTTGTTGGGCGAATGCGTGCCAATTGTTGCTGCGTTGATGCGTTGCACCTTGCAAGCCATGACCCGGTGGCCAGTCCCCTCGCACCTTGCACCTTGCACCTTCTGCGACATTTCACCTTGATTGTCGGCCCAATGACCTGATGGTAGGTCCCCCCACTGGCCACACGACTCAATCTACCTCCTCCTGTGCACACGATCGTTCACCCCACCAGTTGCACAACCCGGCAGTCGACCCAGTGACCCAGCAGCCCATCAACCTGCTGGCGACACGACCCGTTCAGCTCCCTTCCGTGCACCGACGCACGCGACCGTTCACCTCAGCTGTCAGCCCAATGACCTGGCGGCCATTCCCCCCGCTAGCCAAATGACCCGTTTTGCCTCCTCCCGCGCACACGATTGTTCACCCGGCCGGCTACACAACCCGACGACCGGCCCAGTGACCGAGTGGCCCATCCCCCCGCCAACCCAGCGGCCCAGTGACTCGTTTAGCCCCCTCCCGTGCACCAGCGCACACGACCGTTCATCTTGGCTACTGGCCAAATGACCCGACGACTAGTCCCCTCGCTGGCCACATGACCCATTCTGCCTCTTCCCACGCACACGATCGTTCACTCCGCCGACTGCACAACCCGGTGGCCGGCCCAGTGACCCGATAGCCTATTCTAGTTTTAAACATTGATATTGTTGCAGTATTATTAGCTACATTATCAAAAATTATACTACCTATTTTATTTCTAATTCCATATAAATCAAAAATTTCCATAATATTTGCAAAAATTGTTTCAGCAGTATGTAAATGTTGAATTTTTCTAAATCCTATTAATCTTTTTTGTAAAGTCCAATTCTAATCAATATAATGTGCAGTTACAGCTATGTACCCATCCTTAGTTCTACCCAACCAAATATCTGAAGTGCATGCTATACATGTCATTATTGTATTCATAACATTAATAAGTTCTAATCTAAGCTTATTAAATGAAATCGTAATATCTGACCTAATAGTATTTCTAGATACACGTTTATATTGTGGACAATATGCTTTACTAATATAATTATCAAAACATTTATTTCCTCCAAAACTTAATGGTAAATCTTTTGAACAAATAAATCTAGCATGCAAGTCCCTAGCCCTTTTAGAATCATAACTCCATAAACTAACACTACCCTCAGGAGTAAAAGAAAGTTGGGTTTGAATTATTTTATCCTTATTCCTATTTTCACATGTACTAATATGCCTAGTTAAATGACCTGTATCGCCAGACGTTTTGCAAGAGAAGTCGACATTATAGAGGTTGCAGAAGGCTCGTTCCTCTTCTGTGCCATCCGCCATAGCTTTCATCATGATTGTGTACTTTGACCAGATGGAAGCTCTCTTTCGAGACTTCCTCGACGACACAGTTGAAGTTGAAGCTCCAGTAGTCTCCATTGACGATGTTACTTCAGCTTCAAGAAAGTTTTGTTGAGGATATCCGTAGCCTCCAGAACTTTGGCCTTGGTGCCATCTGCCATAGCTTTCATCATGATTGTGTACTTTAACCAGATGGAAGCTCTCTTTCGAGACTTCCTCGGCGGCACAGTTGAAGTTAAAGCTCCAGTAATCTTCATTGACGGTGTTACTTCAGCTTCAGGAAAGCTTTGTTGAGGATATTCGTAGCCTCCAGAACTTTGGCCTTAGTAGTGCACCATTGTTTGTGACTTGAGTGAGAAAATTTGAGAAATTGAGAATTGAGAATTGAGATTAGAGTTTGGAGAATTTGGAGTGAAGGAGATGAAGAGTGAGTTGGGTGGAAAATAAAATCCAACTCTCTCAATTTATAGAGAAAAGTTGGTTGACCTATTGAGGCAGAAGCGGGCCACCTGTTGCGCGGAATTGGACCACCCGTTGGGCAGAAGCGGGCCGCCCGTTGCTCGAAAGTGGGCAGCTTGTTGGGCGAATGCGTGCCAATTGTTGCTGCATTGACGCGTTGCACCTTGCAAGCCATGACCTGGTGGCCAATCCCCTCGCACCTTGCACCTTGCACCTGTTTGCACCTTGCACCTTCTATGACATTTCACCCCGACTGTCGGCCCAATGACCCGATGGCAGGTCCCCCCGCCAGCTACACGACCCGATCTGCCTCCTCCGGTGCACACGATCGTTCACCCCACTGGCTGCACAACTCGGCAGCCGGCCCAGTGACCCGGCGGCCCATCATCTTGCCAGCGACATGACTCGTTCAGCTCCCTTCCGTGCACCGACGCACGCGACCGTTCACCCCGGCTGCTGGCCTAATGACCTGGCGGCCATTCCCCCCGTCGGCCAGATGACTTGTTCTGCCTCCTCTCGCACACATGACCATTCACCCCGCCGGCTGCACAACCCGACGGCCGGCCCAGTGACCTAGCGGCTCGTTCCCCCGCCAACCTGGTAGCCCAGTGACTCGTTTAGCCCCCTCCTGTGCACCAGCGCATGTGACTGTTCATCTTGGCTACTGGCCCAATGACCCGGCGGCTAGTCCCCTCGCTAGCCACACGACCCATTCTGCCTCTTCCCGCGCACACGACCATTCACCCCACCGGCCGCACAACTCGATGGCCAGCCTAGTGACCTGGCGGCCTATCCCCCCCTGCACAACATGGTGGCCTATCTTGTGCTGGGTTGGGCCGTGCCTATTTCGTGCTAGAATTCATGCCATGTCGGTACGGCATGAACTACCTGGGGGTCTGGCCCAGGCACAACCTATAGCACGAAAAATTTTCGTGCCGTGCCGTTGATCGGCACGGTTTGACCTTACCGGGCCATGCCTGGGCTATGCTGGCATGGCCCATTGACAAGTCTATCAGTGTAAAGTGTTAAGTTGTGCATTTTTATATGATATAATCCATGCATGTTGTACTTTAAAATATTAGATATTATGCATTTTAAATGGAATTACATGATAATTACATCTTTATGGAGTTGCATGTGTTATGAGTTAAAATATTACAAAAATGCATAGATTAGCCCTTAATTATGGAAACAATTTCTGTGAGACATTATGTGACACATGCATTAGATAATTTTTTTATTTATTTTGTTATTTCTAAATTTTATTTTAGTGTTGAATATAGGAGAAGAATTTTCTCTCTTTGAGGTTTGATGACATATGCCTTTTATTTTTAAGACTTAAATCAAATGTGACATTGGCAAACTTGTCCATTGTCACTATCATATAAGGATGCATATGTGAGAATTAGGGTTCATCTCTCTTTTGGTGCTCAAAACTCTACCACCGTCTCTCATCCCTTGCATCCTCCACCTTCGTTTGGCCAAACAAGGAGGAAGATTCAACTCCCTTCTCCAAGTGCAAGATAGGAACTGATAGAGGAAGAAGGCTTAGACTTGACAACTCCCTTCTCCACATTGCCCTTGCAATTTAGTGGAAGGCTTTCGATTGAAACTTCTTTCAAGTGTAGTCAAGTGAAGAGAAGATTAGAGGGAGAGTGTGGTGTCTTACGCTTGGGTGTTCCGATGGAAGATCCATCCTTTTCTAGTTGTTTCATTGGGGTGACAGCTCAAAGGACAACTAGAAGGAGGCATGCAACACCTTTAATGTCAGGGGGTTCCAGCACTACACAAGACGTGGATAGGACTCCTAAGGCATATTGGGTTAAGACATTGAAAGGAGATCAAACTTTTGTAATTATATGTGTTTGTTTGAACATTACTTATTGAATCTATGTTTTTTCCTTGCATATATTGCACTATTTGTATATAAAAATCACTCACAATTAACATTCCAATAAAATTTTGTGTTTTTATCATCTTGTGTGATGAGTTTTCATGCATGCATCTAGGCCCTTATTTGTGTATAGTGTGCATATGTGTGAATATGTGTGTGTATAGTTGCGATATTTACTCTTGTATAGCAACATGTATATATATATTGTATATAAGTTTGGATAATGCAATTTATTGTGTCCTTCCTCTCATGACTTAGCAAGATGATCCGATAATAAGACCTGGAATTTTCTAGACCATAGTCAAGGGGTCAAATGAAGCTAGGTAAGAGGAGGATTCAATATGTATAAGGGGTGTTCAATCTAGCAATTATATAAATTAATTTTTTTTATTTATGAATAGTACTCCATTGAATTTCCACAAAACCCAATAGAGTAAGTTCGCTGAATTTGTGAAGTCAACGAACTCTCTTAAGACTATGTTTGTTAGGTTTTAAGCAAACTGTATAGACTTGGTACTGTTCATTTAGTGTGCTTGTAAATTAGATTTTCAAATATGATTTCTTTCTTATACTCCGAACTTGCAACTTCTCAAAGATTTTATTTGTCAAGTTCTTTGTGGATCGACCCGTATGTATTCACATGAGCTTAATACAATAGGTATCGTGTGTTTGCAGTTATAAATTTTAAAATTTATGCTATAGTTTTCAATTGAACATCAAAATGCGTTATAGTTGGCGAGAGGACTGAGGTCATGTATAGAGAGGATGTTAAGAAATTGAGTGGACCATGCAAGAAACGTTGTCCGTGTAAGAGGTTGGGGGAAGGAGTTGGAGATATTGAAGGAGAGTGGAAGAATGGCCGGAAGTGCCGACGAAGAGTGGTTGTCTAGAGGTGTGGTGGTGGTGGAGGAGGAGGCTGTGGATCTTGTGAAAATCTGATACCATGTAGAAGAACCACATGCAAAAGAAGACAAAAATGTAATCACTCCCCACATTCTTCATTGAGTTTCGAGTGTTTAAATACACAACAATGAGCAGTTGCACCACAAATGTGCAAACCGTAAAGTAAAAGGAAGTTACAACTGAAGAACAGGGACCACGTTCGCCACTTTCTCAAGCTGACGTGGATTCCTCAATATGCTCATCTATAGATGTGAATCTAATCATATATATCCATAAGAACTTCCCATTTCTCCTCTCGAGGAACGTATGGAAATATCTTTTAACAGATGGTGTGGTTGCCACCTGTGCGGGAGATGCAAATGAGTTTGCATCGGTTTGACTTTCACAGCTTGAGGTAGACAGATTTGGCACTACTGCTCTTGAGATGGCTACGACTGTCGATTTTTCTATGGTGCATGCAACTTGTGTGGATGGGGGGGGATTGCCAAAGTGGTACACGTGGTGACACTCTCTTCACTCAACAGTCTGCAGTTGATAACACACCAACGACAAGCGCACCGCTAACTTCTCTAGGACACTACATGCTTTCGATGAAGGCTGCCCCTTTCCAACGATCTTCGTTTGCAATGGACTTCGACTAATGGACCGGTTTTGGACCCAGGAATGGTGGCCCAGAAACTTGAGCCGATCTACACCCTAAATTAACAGCCCATATATGATATTGAAGATTCTCCTTATTCAGGTTGTGAAGACATCATTGATCAGCGTTCAGTTGAGGAATTTTTGTCAAAATATAGGTTGGTGGTACGAAGTCGGATTGGATACCATCCCCTCCCCTCCACCTATTTTTCTGCAAAACAGGTGTTTTATTTATCGGAAGTCCCCGAAGAGACTGCAAAATAGTTGTTGACGAGATCCCAAACAAGGCGTGCACTAGACAAAGGCCGAAGCATCGTTACAACTTTCACGATATCAAGCATGTCTCTCCAAACACAGCGCTTGGCATTATCTTGGAGAGGACGTGTCAGATTTTGATCTTTACATCTCTTTTTTGGTGATTTGTTGTTTTTTGTGTCGTACCTATTTTTCATGTTTTTGTGATTTAGGCCTTCGCGTTTTTAGGATCTTTTGAACTTTCTTTCTTTTTTGGCATGTATTTTTGTTATATAGAATGGGGATATCTTTAAAAATTAATAATAATAAAAGAGTAAAATTATACTAGTCGACAAAATTTTTGATTTTTCACAAAATAGATTTCACCCGGATTTTAAAAATGATTATACATATGATCTTGTAATCACACATGGCAATACATCCTAAAGTTAGAGAAAAATACAATCACATATGCATCAAAATCACGGTGAATATCGTGATGAAACAACTCGATCGGAAATGGTTCCTGACATATCAAGCACGGAAATAACACACCCTCGTTCACACAAGAAGCAACTGATGTGATCCTCGAGAGATAGGAAGAGCGAATGGTCGACATCCCTGGACTACTCGTCGTAGGGCCTGCACTCCTCAGCCTCGGGGTTTGCCCTGCAGAATCCCTCCAGCGGGTCGGCGTTGCCCTCCATGATCCGGCGACGGAGTTCGGCCTTCGCCCGGGTGACCTCCTCCACCTCGTCCCACGCCACCTTGCACCCGTCCGATCCCAGATCGTCCCCCTCGCACGCCTCCTCCGCCTCCTTCACCTTCCTCTCGATCAGATCTTCCAGCCTCCTCTCCTTCTCGTAAGTCCCCCTATACTTCCACCTCCTACTCCTGTCCTTTCCCTCCGCCGCCACGATGCTCATAGATCCGGCGCGGCTTCTGGACCGTCGAGGCGGGAGTGAGAGGATCGAGCTAGAGGGGGGCCCGGAGAAGGTGGAGGTGTTCCGATTCGCGAATGGCGTGAAGTTGGATGAACATGTTGACGACGCCATCGATGGAGGTACAGGTTTCGCAGTTCGACGGTGAGTCGTAATCAGGACTTTGCCCTTCGCATTCGGATTCTGTATTGGATCTGGAAAGCTATACGGATCTGTATTGCGAGCTACTATAACTTTGCCCTTCGCATGGTTTTATTTACGATTCTAGACATGTTTTAATTTACTGTTTTAATAAATTATTTTAAATGTGTAAATTAAAAGAAAAACTAATATTTGAATATTATAATTTGTAATTGTAAATTTTGATAATTTTCGATTACATGTATAAATATTTAAATCACAGAAAATTTTTACATTTTCTGTTAACAAATATTTGAAAGTTTTTAGATTTGTCTTATTTTCCTTGAAATTTTCCAAATGTGATGGAATTGTGTTAATGCCAATTACATCAGATCTAATTGTGTTAATCAAATCGTACTTTTGACTAATATAACATGCTTTTTATGTCATATTGGACTGACCATTTATTATCTCACGAAACTATGTCAGTTTAGCATGGCTTGATTTAAAGATGTAGATCGACATGATTTTTAAAAAATATATAATAGTTAGCATAAAAATAACATGTTGAAAATATTTACAAGTTTGTCTATTTCGAGATCATAAAATTGGTATGTTGAACTAATATAATTAAGAGACTGAATTAATTTGGATTTACCTTTTTTATACACAATATGCTAAAAATCGAATAGAGATTTTTTATTATGATTTCGATGTATCAAACGTTATATCGATACGTTAAATTGGTATACTATTTGTCATTGTTGACTTACTTGTTGCCCAAATTTTTAGTTCAACTATTTCCACTTTTCAGTATGTGTCTACTGACCTATTTCTCCAACGGGGGGATTCATTGGAAGCATGCAGTGCAACATTTTCTTCTGAGCAAAACCTCCAGCATATATTGTCCTTTCACCTTAGTCTTTGTTATTATTCATCCACTACATACCAGTAGAGTTGTCAATTAAGTTGTGTCGAGTTGACTTGACATGATTTAGTATGGTACAAATAACTATTTGTGTCGTAGGTCGTGTTAGCATGAATACCAACACGAAACTGGCCTGACATGGCCCAACACAGGCTGCATGGGCTGTACGCCTGCACCTACACAAGGGCTTTGTCATCATTGACTGTGGTGGTGGCTTGGCAGGGCTAGTAGAGGCAGGCGGGGGTGGTTCGACAATGTGAAGCTGGCAGAGGTAGGCAGTGGTGGTGGTGTGGCGATGCGGCGATCGACAACTTGACAAGGTGACATTAGTTGTCGGTTGACGAGTGTCCGTTGGTCGACTGTAACTAGGGTTTGGTTGGGTCCATTGGGAAGAAGATGAGAAAAAGAGGAGAAGAAGAGAGGAAGAAGATGATAAGAAGAGGAGAAGAAGAGGGGAAGAATCAAAGAAGAGAAGAAGAAGAGAGAGGGGAAGAAGAGGGTGTGTGAAACAATTTGCAAGATGACGACTTGGTAGGCAAGGGGTTGGGGGCAGCAATGATCGGCTCCTATCTTATGTGGGTGTGAGCGTGTGGCAAGTTGGCAACAGTCGGCTCCTGTGGGCGTGTGGCAACGATCGACAGGGGTGGGGGTGGCAATGGTTGGCAACAATGATCGACAAGTAGCAATGATTGACAATGACAACAGGCAGCGAGTGAAAAAAAATTGAACTCAACTCCCTATTTTATAGAAAACCCCTATTGCCATTACCACCAGACATTATGTTTAGTGTCATCAACATCTAATTTAGTTAATGTACTCATTGGTGTAGCTTTTATTTTAGTGTCATGAAAGTCAAATCTTTTAAACAAATCTCTAGTATATTTTTCTTGACTAAGAAATATACCATTTTCTAATTGTTTAATCTGCAAACCAAGAAAATAGTTTAGTTCACCCATCATACTCATTTCAAACTCACTAAACATGCCTTCAGCAAAAGCTTTACACATGTTTCCTTCAATTGAACCAAATATGATATTTTCAACATAAATTTGAACTACTAAAATATCATTCCCAAGTTTCTTGATAAAAATAGTATCAACTTTACCCATGATAAAATTTTTATCAATCAAAAAATCTTTTAATCAATCATACCAAGATCTGGGGGCTTGCTTTAAACCATATAAATCTTTCTTCAATCTATATACATAATCTGGATACTTCTCATTTTCAAATCCAGCTGGTTGTTTAACATATACTTCTTTATATAACCATTCAAAAATGCACTTTTGACATCCATTTGGTAAAGCTTAAAATCCATATAACATGCAAAAACTAATAAAATTCTGATGGCTTCTAATCTAGCTACAAGAGTAAAAGTTTCATCATAATCTATACCTTCCTCTTGATTATAACCTTGTGCTACTAACCTAGCTTTATTTCTTACTACATGGCTTGTTTCATTAGATTTATTTCTGAAAATCCATTTAGTTCCTATAATCTGATGATCCTTAGGTAGAGGTACTAGTTTCCAAACATTATTTCTAATGAATTGTTCTAATTCATCATGCATAACCATAATCCAATATTCATCTTCTATAGCATTAGAAACATTTTTGGGCTCTATTTGGGATATAAATGCATATGCTCCACATACATTTATTCTTGATCTAGTCCTAACACCTTGAGATGGATCTCCAATAATTAAATTAGGTGGATGACTAGAAGAATACCTCCAATTCCTCTCTACTTGAACATTTTCATTTTGAGCATTATTTTCAGAAGCAATCTACTCAGGTTGAGTATCATCATCTGATTTAGTATTGTCAACCTGATTTATCTTTCCAACATTATTTTCTTCAAACATCACATGTAGAGTCTCCTCTATAGATCTGGAATTTTTATTAAATATCCTATAAGTTATACTCCTAATTGAATATCCAACAAAGATACCTTCATTTGACTTAGCTTAAAATTTATTTTTGCTATCCTTTGTATTCAAAATAAAGCATTTACAACCAAAAGGTTTCAAATAGGAAATATTTGGGACTCTATCATTCCAAATTTCAAATGGTGTTTTTCCAATATGATCTAGATTTAGATAGGGTGGCGGTGTAGAGAGAGAAAGAAGAAATCCCTCCAAAACTAAGAAGAAGAAGATTTGTATTGTTACTTTCCTTTGCTAATACAACTATTTAGACTACTCTCATTCACCTACAAACTATAGTTTGGTTAGTATCTTTTACCAATACTAACAACACCTCTCTTTCTCCTCCTCTTCTCCCTTTCTCTCTCTCTCTCTCACAAAAGAACCACCCCCTAGCCCACAACTGAGCTCACTTATTTATAATGCAAGGGCACCACAATCCGGTCCTCAAGCAATCTTGATTAAGTCATACTTACACACCCACGTTTTCATCCACACGTTTGGATGGGGCGAGGTCTAATGCCACAACCGCCCACGTCCTCACGTAACTTCCAGGCAGACCCACAATGCTAACATTACAGATCTCCAAGCGGAACTTCCACTCACGATGCATGAAACTTCCACTCACGACAACGGAACTTCCACTCACAATAAACGAAACTTCCGGTCACAACTTAAACACATTTGGGACTATTTTTTTGGATCATCCGACGAATGGAACTTCTGCCCACAACGAATGGAACTTCTGCTCATGACTTAAACACATCCAGGACTATTTTCCTGGATTAGTTTTCTTGCACATCCACCGACGATGCCACCATACATGAGACTCGGACGCCTCCACAACTCCCAAACTTGCCAAGCCAACACCACCATCATCCCCATGTCGCTCTTCCTCCAAGTGGTCTTCCCACCACGGATCACAATAATAGGTCTTAAATGAACTCTATTAATTACATAACATGTTGTACTTACTACTTCTGCCCATAAATAATGAGGTAATTTATTCTCATTAATCATTGCTCTAGTCATTTCCTAAAGTGATCTATTTTTTCTTTCAACAACTCTATTTTGAGAGGGGGCTTTAGGTAGAGAATATGTATGATCTATACCTAATTCCTCACAAAATGTATCTATTTTAGAATTTTCAAATTCTATACCATGATCACTTCTAATCTTTTTGATACTTAAGTCTTTTTGATTTTGAACTTTCTTACAAAAGACATTAAAGGTTTCAAAAACATCGGACTTATTAGCTAGGAAGTGAACCCAAGTGTATCTAGAATAATCATCTACTAAAATAAAAGCATATCTTTTACCACCTAAACTTAAAGTTCTAGTTGTTCCAAATAAATCCATATGGATTAAATCAAGGACTCGTTTACTAAAAACTTTATTTACAGATTTAAAAGATAATTTATGTTGTTTACCTAGCTAATTCACATGCATCACAAATATGATCTTTTGTAAACTTAATTTTAGGTAAACCTCTAACCAGATTATGCTTTGATAATTTTCCTAATAATTTCATGTTAATGTGACCTAACCTTCTACATCATAGTCATGCATCTTCAGATTTAGCAATTAAACAAGAATTTTTATCTACAACACCTAAAGACAGTTCTAAAACAAGTGCAGAACCAATTCTCTTAGCCTTAAATTTAATATCATTTGAAGAATTATCAACTATAAGACATTTATTATTCTCAAAAATAACTTTATAGCCTTTATCTTGTAGTTGATTGACACTAATTAGATTAAAACTTAAAGTTTCAACTAATAATACATCAGTAATAAAAATAGAATCAGTAACTCTTACCTTGCCAATGCCACGAATTTTACTTTTCTCTAACTTTCCAAACGTGACAGTGTCTTTGCATTCATTGATATCTTTAAGCAATTCCTTTCTTCCAATCATATGACTTGATGCACCACTGTCCGTGACCCAACTTGATTTCTTTACTTACAAAAAGGGCAAAATTACACTTTTTGGTACCCAAATATGCTTGGGTCTAGAATTGTTAGAAATAAAATTAGATTTACTTTCTTTTGGAACCCATTTTTGAACAATTGTAGGCTTTTTCTTCCAAACATTTTTGACCTTGGGTATCCACTACTTATTCATATTATTTCTAGAATTAAAAATAGGTTTACTGAATTTATTCTTATGAAAATAACTAGGGGGATTAAAAACAGACTTATTAACAAAATTTCTGTTTTGCCTAGGAACATATTGTTTCCTTACAAGTTTAACATACATGTTTGCTTGAGGAAACTTTCTAAAATTTTGTGTAGAATAATTATTATTCACAGAAGACTATTTGACAAAATTTTTCTTAACAGAACTAACATTATTGGTTACATTAGTTTGAGAATTAAAACCTAAACTAGTAGTTTTCTTTCCTGGAATCTGGGTTGTCTCTAAATGATTTAAGACACTTTGTCCTTTAACCCATTTCCTAAGGTTCTCCTTAGATTCATTCAATTTTGCATTTAAACTTGCATTTTCAGATTTCAAATCAGAAATTTCTTTTTCAAACGTAGATTTAAATTTAGAAATCAATTTAACAACATATTTATATTTCTCTACATCTGAATTTAACCCAACAATAGACAAAGTCAGATTTTCTATTTCATTTTGTAACTTATTCTTAGTTACTTCAAGTATTGTAATTTTATTTTTATGCTCTCTAGACTTCAATTTCTGATACTTAGCAGCTAACTTGTTATACTCATGCAACAATTCAGACTCATCATCATTAGAAGATTCATTATTTAAATCAAAATTAATGCTTACCTCTGATGTAGTTGCCATGAAAGCTACGTTTACAAGATTTTCAAAATCTTCCTCAGCATCAGAACTTGAACAAGAATTGGAGCTTGAACTTGAAGTCTCACTTTCAGAAGATGTAGAGTCATCCAAGGTGGACTGCAAATCTTTCTTCTTCTTGAAGCTCTTCTTGTTCTTTTTGTTCTTGGCCTTCTTGTCCTTGAACTTCTTGTTGTCAGCTTGCTTCTCCTACTTGGCTCTGAGAGGACAATTGTATTTGAAGTGCCCTTGCTTGTTGCACTTGTAGCAGGTAGGTATTTTAGTTTTCTCCTTATTTTTCTTAGAGCTATTTCCCTTCTTAGAATTTTTCCTCTTTCTCCAAGCTTTCTTAAATTTCTTGGCCAACAAAACTACATCCTCATCTGTGTCACAATTAGATTTAGAATCTGAACTTGCATTAAAAGCAATGTCCTTTTGCTTGTGACTCTTATTCTTTCCATCTTGTTGATTAGTTCTAAGTTGAACTTCATATGTAGATAGATTTCCAATCAACTCATCCAATGTATATGTGGTTAGATCTTTGGTTTCTTCAATAGTTGTGGTCTTCCACTTCCATTCAGAAGTCAAAGATCTTAGAATATTTCTAGCTCTTCTTCTTGACTTTCCCTTCCTAGGACTCTCAGAGAATTTACAATAGTCAAGAACCTAGAAAACATCTTAAAAATAGATTCATTATCATGCATCTTAAACAATTCATATTGATACACATGCAAATTAATTTTAGTCTCCTTCACTTGATTTGTACCTTCATTAGAGACTTCAAGTGCATGTCAAATATCATATGCAGTATTATATATAGAAACTTTATTAATCTAATCAAATGATAATGCACAAAACAAAATATTCATACCTTTGACATTTAGTTGAAGTTTTTTCACTTGGTCAGTCCAATCAGCATAGGACTTCTTCAGAATAGGTGTTTTCTCAATAAAAACATTTCATAGCTCAAGGTCTATAGATAGAATGAAAACAGTCATTCTCTCTTTCCAGTAAGGGTAGTGGTTGCTATCAAATAATGGTGGCCTATAAAAGCTATAACCTTCACCTACGAAAGTAGCCATTTATAAAATAAATAATAATAAGAAAACCCTAATAAACTAGGCTCTGATACTAGATTGTAAGATCGAAACTACTTAAGAAGGGGGGTGAATTAAGTCGTATACCCTTTTTTACTAAATAAGTGATATGAATTTTAACCACCTAGTAAATTTATGAAAACAGATATTAAATGACACAAGATATTTTTATAGTAGTTCCCCAACCCAAGGTACTCCACTCCTAAAGCCTCACTCAAGAGTTTACTATTCCTTGAAGTTTTAGGTTCACTCTACAATTCAGTGTCTACAACTTTGTTCACACAAAATATTAACTTTACAGAGTACTAACTCTATAAAGTTAACTTCTAACTTAACAAATCCTCATCAAGTTAATACCAAACACTACGGAACCTCACAATGTTTGTACCAGAACAATTTGAAGGCTCCTACCCTTCAGTGCTCTCTTTTACAACAACCTTGTGGAATAGGTTTTCCAATAAAAATTGAAACCTAGAGAAAAACTTAGGAGATTAAGCTCTAAAAATAATCCAACCATTTTTCTTTCAAATTTGACGTGACTCCTTCTTCAGATCTTCAAATGCTCCTCAATCGCCTTGATGAACTTTACACACTTAACTCTAATAACTTTCTAATATAATGGTATGAATTACATTCATTTCACTTGATACAAAGAGGTATTTTTACTTAAAATTTAATGACCTATTCATCATACACGATTTCCATTAATCGCCATTAACACCTGTTGGATCGGTATTCCTATTGAATACGTATGTCCTGTAGAATCGATATTACCTGTGGAATCGATATTCTTGCAAGACAACTTCTCACAATAACATTAAATAAATGATATATGAATAGGGTCTAATAAATCAGTAAAACTTATTCAATGCAGATATACAATTTAATGTTCGTATGGTTAAGTTTTAAGTTTAAACTTACTTCGTGTAGTTATCAAATATAGCATATATATAATAAATAACAAATAAGAAGCGTCACAGTTAACTAACTCTGTATAGTTACCAGTTAGCATTACAGACTCATATAGTTATTGCATAACATTACCGACCTCCGTATAGCTAACACTTAGAAACTTTGTCGTAGAGTTAATATTGAAGTGACTCATTTAATAACATGTTTGTTGGGAAAATGATGTCCTTCCGTGACCACGTCATGGTCGCCTGACACTCCTCAACCTGTTTGTATCCCAGCAACGTGCATCTCTTTGGATTTCTCACTAACGAAAACACTCAAGCTCTCTCTCTCATAGTATCATTGTAGGTGGAATAAGGAGAAGGAAGAAGGAAATGGATGCAAATATTTACATGGTTTAGCAGAACGACTTACTCCACGGGGGTGCTGGTGCTCTATTGATCTTCGTGCTGCCAACAAGCAAAACACACGAACTGATCTACAACCTCTCCCACTTGCGCCGACAACCTCTTCTCCGTTACAACAGTCGTCTTCTATAGGACATGATACACCCATATATATAGAGATACATAGGTGAACCCTAAAAGACAAATATGAGAGGAACCTTGAACATATCGCCAGCCTTGAACTTATAGCCACCTGGCAACCGCAGGACATAACCGACTACCGAAATTGCCACCACTTGCGACCTATCTCTAGCCACACCAGTCCTCTAGCCGGTTGCCGCTGGATTGACCTGGCTGCCAATCCTCCTGGGCTGGCTATCGCCTGGCCAGTTGGGCCAAGTTACTGCTCCATTGGTCTTCGGCTCCTGCTGTCTTGTAGCTCTATGCCAGTCCGTAGACTTATTATCTCTGTGGCCCAGTTCGGCTAGCAAGTTTTCTAGCCAAATCTTCTCCTTTGCCATACAACAGCCATGTATTCTGCTCCAATAGTGGAGAGGGAAACCATGTCCTATAACTTGGATCTCCAGCTCACAATCGTACCTCCCATGGTATATACGTACCCTAAGGTGCTTTGGAATTTATCCATATCTCCTCTCAAATTTGAGTCGCAGAAACCCGTTAGCTCCATTGATCCCTTCCGGTAGCACAAGTTCTATCTGGATGTCTCCTGCAGATACCGTAGTATCCACTTCATAACATGCCAATGCTCCATACTCGAATTACTCATGAACTTGCTCACTGTCCCGACGGTATGTGCGATGTCTAGCCGGGTGCAAGTCATGGCATACATGAGGCTACCCACGGTAGTCGCATACAGAAATCAGGTCATCTCCTCTTGGTCCCACTCTATACTCGGTGATTGCACCTTTGACAACCTGTCCCAAAGGAAGATCTGTCTTCCTCTCATATGAGATGTTGAATCTCCTAAGTACTTTCTCTAAGTACTTCTCTTGGTTCAACCTCAACGTGTCGGCTTTCTTGTCTTGGATGATCTGCATCTCGAGAATTTGTCGAGCCTCACCCAAGTCCTTCATCTCGAACTTCTGGCTAAGCTGTCCCTTTAGCTTTCGGATCTCCTCCATGCTAGAGCTCGCAATTAGCATGTTATTTACATAGATTAGTAGGATGACATAGCACTCATTCATTCTCCTCCACTGTCTGGGACCTTGCTTCAACCCATATAGACTCTTTTGTAGCCGACAGACCAATTCGGCTCCCCTATCGGCTTCCGCGTACCCTTTTAGCTATTGCATATAGATCTCCTCATCCAGATCTCCGTGAAGAAACACCATCTTCACATCCATTTATTCCAAGAACAAATGTTCGATTGCCGCTATACTTAAGACAGTTCTCACTGTAGTCATCTTGATTACTGGAAAAAACACATTTGTGTAGTCTATGTCCTGAACCTGTTAGAAACCCTTGACAACAAGTTTGACTTTGTATTTCTTACTATCGTTCGACTGTTCTTTCAGTTTGAACACCCACTTACTACCAAGAGCCTTCTTCCCTTCAGGTAACCAAGTCAACTGCCACATTTTGTTTCTTTCCAGGGATCTCATCTCCTCCCTCATGGTTGACTCCCACTAGTCCACATCCTCAGCTTCAATTTCCTTGGGGTAACTCCCCAGCTCACCATCATCTGTTAATAGTAGGAAATTGGAAGACTTTGAGTACCTGTTTGGAGCCTTGGAAACTCTCATATATCTTCTAGGTTCAGGTGTCATCATCTAGCTCTCTTGCTTTGGTTATCGCTCCTCTTCAGCTGGTCACCAGGTTACACGACCCGACATCTGCTCGACTGACTCTACACCCGAGCCTTCGACAGATACACCATCAGTCTCCTGGATCTGCATGTTTTGTTCTTTGGAAGTCTAGTCATCTTCTACCAGCTCCCTCTCTTGCTGGTTCGAGATCCGTGGGGGGCCCTTGCTCGCTTCAGCTTGTGGCTGGCTCTAGACTACTGGTTGCTAGCATTCTTCAACCGGTTGCTGGTTTGAACTACCCAGCTACCACCCAACTGTCACTTCATTTTTATGCTTGTATAAATGCTTCTCTTTGAAGACAATGTCTCTTGCACGAACCACCTTCTTGGCTTCATCGTCTCAGAGTCGGTAGCTAAGATACTCCCGTTCATACCCAACGAAGTAGCACTTCTTTGATTTTGGGTCCATTTTATCTCTCTTGTCTTCCTTGACATGCTGGTAGGATAAACACCTGAAAATACGTAGATGAGAGAAACTAACTTGCTTCTTACTCCACATTTCTTTCGGCATCCGAAAATCAATCGGGACTGATGGCCCCCAGTTTATCAGATAAGCTGTTGTGCTGACAGCTTTTGCCCAAAATGACTTCGAAAACCCAACATGCAGCATCATGCATCGGACCCTCTCGTTCAGTGTTTGGTTCATCCTCTCGACAACCCCATTCTGCTGCGGGGTACCAGGTACCATTCGGACTCTCCTGACTCCTTCTATCTCATAGAAATCGATGAACTCCCTTTTGTCATATTCACCTCCGTTATCTGATCTAATGCATTTCACCTTTCTCCTTGTTTGGTTTTTCACTTTTGCCTTCTAGTTCTTGAACGCTTAGAAAAACCTTTGACTTGTGCAGAATGACTTACTCCACGAGGGTGCTGGTGCTCTATTGATATTTGTGCCGCCAACAAGCAAAACACATGAACTGATCTACAACCTCTCCCACTTGCGCCGACAACCTCTTCTCTGTTACAGCAGTCGTCTTCTATAGGACATGATACACCCATATATATAGAGATACATAGGTGAACCCTAAAAGACAAATACGTGAGGAACCTCGATCATATCTCCAGCCTCGAACTTATTGCCACTCGACAGCCACAGGACATACTCGGCTGCTGGAACTGCCGCCGCCTGTGACCTATCTCTAGCCACACCAGTCCTCTAGTCGACTGCCACTAGATTGACCTGGCTGTCCGTCCTCTTGGGCTGGTTGTCGCCTGGCCAGTTGGGCCAAGCTACTACTCCACTAGTCTTCGAGTCCCACTCTCTCGTAGCTTTACGCCAATCTATAGACTTATCTTCGTATACTTACGGTCGTAACCTTAAGCCGTAAACTTAAGGCTGTAAGGTTAAGGTCCTACGCTCTCGCTCCTGGCCCTCTACACAACCTGGATGCTCGATACCTGGCTGCTGCCCTGTAGGACTTGGTTGAAGCTGGCTCTTCACTCCTGCAGTTTGACTCTTCAACATTTGGTTGCTTCTTCATGGCTGCCGCCTCGTGGACCCAACTATTGCCTGCTTTTTAGTGGAAGATCGTCTCCACTTCTTGCAGCCCTAACAATGTTAACTTGTAAACTCATATAATAATTAACATTAAATATATATTTTTCAAGACTTAAAATAACATTACTCATCATCAAAATACTAATAGATAATTAATAGAACATTATCCCTAATAGAAAATATACATATATTATTTTATAAATTCATAAATTTGATGCATATCATCAGGTAGACCACATTTATTCTATTCTATTCAGATTTTGGCCAGTCAAATTGATTTTTTACATTAGGTAGATCGGATTTATTCTAGTCTTTCTAGATTTCAGCTAATCAATTAGATCAATTTTTTAATCAAATAGACTAGAATTAATTCTGGTTTGTCCAAATTTTGACTGGTCAAATGAATTTTTTCCATCAAGCAAATCAAACTTTTATTTAGGGTGAAATGGTCTTTTCACTAATTAGAGTGGAGAGCATGCTTAAGGAGCTAGAAAATGCCACATTGTCAAAGGGTTTCTTTTGAACAAGCATATAAACAAGCTCTCCATCACGTTTGATAAGTTTTTCAATAGCTCCAAAGTTCCACAGTAATAAAAGTTAGAAGTTGCTCAAATAAACTAACCCTATATATTAAGTTTTTTCCTAAAGCAAAGGTTTCATAATATATTAGAAATCTTACTTTTCAAAGAATTCAAACTTGCAACCAAAGAGATTATAACAAGATTTTTTGATCATTCAATGCAAGTACACCATTTGGTATTAGACCTATATATTTAGTTAAGAATCCAAGTTTATCAATGCAACCGCCTAAAACATTTTAGATGGTTATCATGATCTCATATTATATATAACATGTGATTGTTGTATTGTCATAAAAAATAGAGACTATATTATTTCCTTGAAAAAGTTTCACATTTAAAAAGTTCTTCCATTATAAAGGCTTTTATAAAATTTAAAAGGATGGATTGCACTATCTAACATTGGTTAAAATTTAATTAGTTTTTGGGAAACATTAATTGTAAGTCATGTAACATTAAATAAAAACATACCTAACATTCACAATATATAGATGGTCTCTACGGGCGACTGGATTTTTTTATTCATGAAAATGTGTTTCTCTTCTATATATATATACATATATATATATATATATATATATTTACAATTAATTATCTCTCCCTATGCAATCTGGGTTTTTTCCAGAAGCATGAAATGTGTTTATCTTTTAAAAAATTTGAATCAAAAATTCAAACTTTCATATTAAATTCATTTATAACATAAAAATAGATGCAAACACAATTTCTAGTAAGTAGGACATATTTATCAAAAAGTAACTGATGATGTGAGGGGAAAAGGACTGCATAGGTGCCTATAGGCGTTCAAACTTTCATATGAATGCAGAAGCACCATTTTTGAAAATTTTAGTACGAACTTCACATATCAATAGGAAACAAGTAGTAAAAAAAAGAAGAAGCTCCCACATGAGAGAATTAAACAAGTAGATTGATAATGAAAAATTCAGATGGAAAAACTAGAAATTCCTATGGAAAAAATTGAAAATTCCTATGGAAGTTTCAAGCTATTCACCTTTTTGAAGGTGATTGCCAAACCAAAGTTGACCACATACTAGAAATTCTTATGGAAAAAATTGGAAATTTCTATGGAAGAGCTATTCACCATTTTGAGGGCAATTGCCAGACCAGACCATGGACTAGAAATTCCTACGGAAACAAACAGAAATTCTGAAAGTTTCGATGGAAAAATTGGATATTCCTATGGAAAAAACCAGAAATTCCTATGGAAGTTTTGAGCTATTTAGCATTTTGGAGATTGCCAAACTAGTGGACCACATACCAGAAATTCCTATGGAAACAAACATAAATTTTGGAAGTTTCGATGAAAATCAGAAATTCCTATGGAAAAAATTGGAAATTCCTATGGAAGTTTCAAGCTATTCACCATTTTTAAGGCAATTGTCAGTCCAAAGTGTTGATCACATATTGGAAATTCCTATGGAAAAAAATGGAAATTCCGGAAGTTTTGAGCTATTCACCATTTTGAAGGGATTGTCAAAGACCAAAAAGTGTTAAATACCACAGATGCTTGCAAGATTGTAGTATATAGCTTTTGTAATTTCAAATTAATATATAAATAGAAATGTTTGTGACAATGTTGAAGACAATAATGATAACAATGAAAATAATATAATTGAGCAAAATGCTACAGATTTATGTAATTTTTTGAAAATTAATGTCACGTCTTCAATTCATATGAAAGCAACCAATTACTTGTTTTCTACATGACCCTGCTACCTATATGTTAATTAAACAAAATTTACTTTGATGCAGAATCTACTATCAAAAATAGAGGCGGCCCTGATTTGAATTAATTTCTACTCATGATTTCACGGTAAAAGTAAACCTACTACCACAGTACACCTTGACCTAAGCACCATCATTGCATCTTGTCCATATGATATTCACAAGTTGAGTTTTACTTTCATCAAGAATGTTGCCCAAGCCAAGTTGTCCATGTTCTCCCAAACCCCATGCCATGATCTTCCCACTCTCTAATCATTAAAATAGTAGAGAAGAGAATTACAAAGAAGGCAAAACACATTGGAACTAAATATACTGACTATGAATGATTAAAGGCAAAATACAATTGGAGTAAAATAGACCAATAATGAATAATCAAAAGGCAAAACACAATAGAACAAAATAGATTAATAATAGGTTCTCATCAGGGATTATCACCAAAATTGAGTGCTCAGATCCTGCAGCAATGTGCACTACTTTTTCCCCATCCATGCTTGTTATCCTCGTGATTGGAAGAGAAGGGGATAATTAAACAATATGTTGCCAAGCACATCAAGTTCAAAACAATTTTCAAATAATACATCAATGTAATGTGAATTCATAATTCTAAGTAATACATAATGCAATGTGAAGTCTTAATAGAAGACATTTAAATTTTTATTTACAATCAATTATATCCACTTTGACATTGAATTCTCTCTATGCTCTTCAACTATTTGAGAGGAACCTGTAACATTTAAATCTATTAAATTCACTACATTAAGAATAATATAATCCACAATTGATAAACTAAAAGTAACCTATATTTCGACAAGTATTGATATAATGTTCTAATTGATCGCATCTGCGACACATTCTTTTATTTTCTTTCTTTCAATCATAGTTGTTTCAATACCAGATTTCATCTGTTAACTATGTGTAGGTCTTCCTTTTCTCTTTCTTTAATTCCAATATCAATATTTTCAATGTGTAAAAGAAGTGATATATACAAAGTCTGGTCAAAATTTAATTTCATCTTGTAAATTGCCAAGAAAAAAATTAATATGTGATTTGAAATAAGATTTTTGTAAAAATAAATGTAATTAAACCACGATGCTTGTCAATAAAATTTCATTATTGGATGTTTTTACCTGAAATTTTAAATGCATTTGGAAATGTTTCTATATGTGACTAAATAAATGCAAAAATTACATAACATCATTACAACAACTAAAAATTGTGCAAGATTAAGTTAAATAGAAAATTAATCATACTGATTTAACCAATACAAGAACTTAGCCGATCACAATAATGAATTTATATACATAACCTTCAATACCTCTCCACACAACTCATTTTTTGCATATCCTACAACCATCGTCTTCTAAGAAACTAGATCATGTTCTGGCATCACATTAATGAACTAATGGATCAAGCTTAGGGATAGGGCACATGTATAGTACTATTAGTAACAGTTATTACTGATTTAAATATATAATACAAATAGAAGAAAAAAAAATTTCATTTCATGAGAAACTTAGCCTTCGATGGTACAAAATACCTGAATGGAGTAAGTCAAGGAAGGAGAGTATGATGCATCAACAAAAAGACAATTTTCGTTACACCAGTCATCCTACTCCACTATGTTTGGATCGAACAGATAGGGAGGGAGAAGGGTAACAATGGGCTCGACACAAGCGAAAGAGGGAGGGAGAGGGAGGTTTTCGTTTTGGGCCGGAGAAGGAGAAGGGTCATGGGCGAGGAAGGTTTTTTTTACATATATTTTGTTTAGACGCCCGTAGAGATTATTTACATACGCCCATAGATACCTTTTATATATATATATATATATATATATATATATGAAACAGTAGAGATCTCTCTAAAGTTTATTTAGATTCCCATGCATAAATCTTGGGTCAACTATGATTCACATGGCTAGCAACTTTTGTTTAAATGGATTTATGATGCATATGTACGACAACAACATTGAAAGATTATATTTTACATCAACATTAATAAAAAAGTGACGATGATCCAGGTAACAGTAGATCTGGTCGTTGGTTGTCGGCAATAATAATTCACACACTAAAAGGGCAACAAAATATAAGAACCATTTATAATCCCAAATTAATCAATAATTATAATAAAGTTCATCTTCTATTCTACGGCATATTACTTGGATTGACACATGCGGAAACCACATGTATATATATATAATTGACAAGCATAAAAGGATTGAAAGTACTATTGATTATTTATGTATTGCATTAATTACGAAAGGTGAGTACGTTGATCTTACATTGATATGTGCAAAATATCATGCTTGTATAAATACAATGTCACCGTGCCCAACATATGGCATGTTTAATTTATGATTTCACTTTCATTACCAAATACATGAAAAGCAAAAGGTTAAAATATTATATTTTATGGTAAAAACTTAAAATTACTAACTTTACGATATCAAAGAAAATTTATTTTAAAAAATACATTAATTATTAGTTGATATATTCACTAATCAAATCTTGAAGAAATTAATATGATAGCAATTGATTGACTCGTACATTTTTTTGAGTATATGCGATGACACCGTATTCTTAGGATAGACCCAAAAAAATGGTGTATATTCTTCGTATAAGCTAATTTTTAAAATACGATTTAAATGGAAACATTTACTCTATAAATAAAATAAAACTTTACATACATAGAAGAATTTAAACTGTCAACTTTAAATTTTAAATCTTAAATTATAAATCCTCGTGGTATATCTAAAATATACACTTTAAGAGAAGTCTTTTTCTATTCTTTATCGATTCTTGTATATAAACTTTTATCGTATAATTTATTGTAATTCATTATATATTATAAGATTATAACAAAATATAATTAAATTTTTTTACAACAAGCCTGATTTAACTCGAACGCTGAAACGGCAAGTCATTTACAAATAAAATATAACTATTTTAATTTAAAATTAGTTTAGTTGAAACTGAAACAAAATCAATAATGTAGAGGGCGACTACAATAAAGGCAATCGTAGCTTTGACAGCTTTCCAAGGTGTCGGCGTTAGTCCAATGCCGGTAAACAAAAAAAAAAAAAAAAACAAAACGAAGTTGTGTCCTTTCTAGGGCCCTGTGCTCAGAACATGGCCTTATCATATGCCCTTGCCTTGGGTACAAACCACGCATGATGGTCAGATTGTAGGGCGCTGTGGTCGACGAATGCCACCGGAGCGGCAAGGGCAGTCTCGGAATCCGTGATGCAACGATGATGACCCACGCGTTCAGCTTGCGCGAGCTCATCACGCCATCCTCTCTGTACTGTGAAAGCCTTCCCGGTAGCGCTAGGATAGAATATCGCACGATATGAGGAAGGACGTCGCCGCCGGAGGTGGCAGCAGCGCCATTGCCACGGCCTCGTCTCCGTTCCACCTCTCATGCCTTGTCCCTAAGCCCTTTTTTACTACTCTTGTGGCCGTCACGCTTCTCCTTGCATTATGGCAGCTCCAGCCGTACGAGATTCTGCTCTCCACCCCCCCTTGCCCTGTCACAACCACGTCGACGACCGCCGTCGGCATCTCCGCCGCCGCTAGCGCTGTTGCAACGCAAAAGCCACGTCGAGAGCAGAAGCTTGCTTCGGTCCTGCTGCCCGGCGATCCCAACAGGCGCGTCTTCCAACCGTACGGTAATGCCGCCGCGCTCTTTGTCCACATGGGCTCCTACCGTGGTGGACCCAACACGTTCGCTGTTGTTGGTCTTGCTTCCAAGCCTACCCATGTGTTTGGGAAGCCGTGGTTCAAGTGTGAATGGGTGCCCAACAACCCCAGCTCCATCGCCATTAGAACCAAAGCTCTGAAGATTCTCCCGGATTGGGGGTATGGGAGGGTCTACACTGTGGTTGTTGTCAACTGCACTTTCGCGCAAGTGCCCAATTTGGACAATTATGGTGGGAAGCTCTTTGTCAATGCTTACTACTCCCCATCACCAAGGAGGTATGAGAAGATCTTGGCGTTGGAGGAAGCCCCCGGCTCTTACGATGAGTCTAAATTTAGGCCACCTTTTAAGTATGAGTATTTGTATTGTGGTTCCTCACTTTATGGCAATCTGAGTGCTACTAGAATTAGGGAGTGGATTGCTTACCATGCTTACTTCTTTGGACCCAAGTCGCATTTTGTGTTCCATGATGCTGGGGGCGTTGGTCCTGAGGTCTGGAAGGTGTTGGATCCATGGGTGAGGTCTGGTTGGGCAACTGTACAGGATATACGAGGGCAGGCAGAGTATGATGGGTATTACTATAATCAATTCTTGGTGGTGAATGATTGCTTGCATCGCTATCGCCATGCTGCAAACTGGACATTCTTCTTTGATGTGGATGAGTATTTGTTCTTGCCTGGTGGGAGGAGTCTTGCATCGATGATGGAGGAATTCTCAGACTACACGCAGTTCACCATACAGCAGAATCCCATGTCTAGCAAACTCTGTGTGAAGGATGCAGAGAACGACTACTCAAGGTGAGGGGCTTGCATTCTATGAAATATCATCTTTTTTGCGATTTTTACAGTAGAATTTTTCTTTGGTTAATCAATTACCGAGTGATTATTTGATACATTTCATGAACAATTCAACCTATTGTTTGGTATTTTCTAAGCTTTATTGATCTAAATTACTGATTGATTGAAAGCGTTTTTCATATGGAATGCACATGACTATAAGTTGATTGTTTGCACATTAAATTTGGTGAAAAAAGCCATATATTTGATTGGCTGGGTTCTAGGGAATGGTACATGAATTTATAGGCGATGTAGCTACTTGTGTATTTCTTTAACATTTTGAGTATATAGATAATGAGAGAAATGTTACAAGAATTGCTTATTGATTACTGAAGACTGATAATATACTGCTGTTGGTTACTGAGCAGGTTGTTCTAACAAATTGTAAAGTTTGTTGCTCTGGTCGCTACTTGTTACTTAATAGAAAAGTTTTTATATATTTGTACATTTAATACTAGAATGGCATGATAACAACTTTGTCTTTCTTCAAGCATCCTATCTTATTAAGTTTATAACTTTAGGAAAACAACTTATGGCATGATCCCTCCCTGCTTAATTGATAGTTGTCACTACTTGAGAAAAAGAGAGGATTGAATTTTTTAGGGTAATAAGTTTACAACAATACCACCTTTGGATCTTCCCCTAGATGAGCAAAAATTTGTACTCACCTTTGGATTCTTAGCTATGGGTCATTGTCAGAATCACTTGAAGTTTTGATAGTTGATAGCAGTTTTGAGTTATTTTTTATAAGTTTTTGATTGTTTACAATTTCATGGTTGACAAGAATTATATATATTGATGATTTAAGATGATTACCATAAAAATAGGATAAATTGTTAATATGGTAGATTAATATAACCTAATAATTTCATTTCTATATTATATTACTTGTATGTGTGGCTTTGTTTAAGTTATTTTCTCAAATTTTTTCTTAGTTTATCATTTTAGTATATTTCATATTTCAATAGTATTATTTGAAAGGCAGATTTTTATAGTTTAAGTTCACACATTTATTAATTTTATGTTAGCATTGTTACCTTTGTAAAATAGTATCACTACTTCACAAATTAGTTGAAATAATATTTTCCTTGTGAAATTGCCTTATCAACCAAAAATAAGCTGGAATCCCATCCCTTGCCCCCAACCTCCAGCTTCCTAGAAACAATTAAGTTTTAGTGTGTTTTTTTCTTCATTGTTTGGCCAAGATACAATCAAAAGATTTGGTATGGTTGAATATCACGGCTAGCATCTTAGTCATTCAATTTGTATTTTTGATAATCTTAATCATTCCATTTGTCTAGTGTTTATCAATGAATTCTTGAAGAATCCTAATATTCCAAAAGGACATTGGTAGATACAACACACCACTTTTATTGATTTTTTTAAATGTACTGTGCAAGTGTCTTATATAAGTGGCTCCTTTTATATTCTTTCTGAAGAAAACTTTAATGACTCTTAAATAAATTAGAAAAATGCTTTACAAACCAAATTCAAAACTTCTATCATGCATTTGTGGTCCAAAAATCAGCATCAATTGTGCCATTAATTGCTCTTGATCATCTAAACTACTTTCATGCAAAGCAACATAATCCAGAATTATTTTCTGTGTTGTCATTATCAGTGCGTCATTTGTAAGATCTCAATGAATTTTCAATGGTTGTAGGGAATGGGGGTTTGAGAAACTGGTTTTTCGGAACTCCATTACGAGGGTAAGGCGAGACAGGAAGTACGCCATCCAGGCAAAGAATGCATATGCTACTGGTGTGCACATGTCAGAGAATGTTATTGGGAAGACCTTACACAAGACCGAGAAGGAGATCCGATACTACCACTATCATGACTCCATAAACGTGCTTGGTGAGCCTTGCCAGGAGCTTATACCAATGCCTATTGAGGGCAATGTCACATGGTTTGATAAAGTGCCTTATGTCTATGACGATAGCATGAAACGTATTGCCGAAAAGGTTAAGCAATTTGAAGCTCAAACAATTGGATCCCTTTGAGATTTATATTCTGGTGTACCCTATTTCATCACTGCGGATATGGTACTATCTTATTCTTTGATCAACCATGGAAGATCTGGTTTATTTCCCTAAGATGCAGCTGATCATATCAAAGGGATCCCTGCCTCTGATATTTATGTATAAATATGTGCTTTAGCTCTATATTAGAGTTATGTAAATGTATCCCTACCAAATCTCTCTGTGCAGCTTTGTGTTTTTCTTCAAGTTCTCTTTTTCATTGCAGCTTTGTGCTTGCATTTTCTCTCCATTTAGAACTTGGAATTCCTAGAGCATAATTGATGGCGGTGTTCCTCTATGGAGACAAATCAACTTCCAGTTTGGTTTTTGCCATTCAGCCATGTTATGTTTTATTTGCTTCCTTTGAATTTTGTTCTCTGTTAGGCAGTATGTAGGCTCCATTCTTGGAGATAGCAGTGAGGTGGGCATATGTCTGTGGCTGTGGGGGACCTTTCTATTATTCTATACGGCTGGAGCTATTTGTCCTCTCCTATCAAACCTTCATGCTCGTGCCTGTGATTTTGATTTGCACCTAACCTTTCAGTGGGCATAGATGGTTGAGTTACTTTTTTAGGCAATGATGAGTCTGTAAACATTCATGTGTGATTTCGTTGGGAGTCTATTTATAAGAGAGGTGTTGTAATGCACCCCAAATTCATGGTCACCTCACATTCATGGTCTTGTTTTAATAGACTTTTATGGCTTTTTCTGCTCTAGAATGGAGCATCAGTTATGCTCATTGATGTAATCAAAAGGATTTACAGGATCAAAGTCTAGCATGAATCATGAATTAAGTGATACTATCGATTTAATGAAATTAGAATTGAATCGAAAGTTAAAATTGAACCAATGATTCATATCATATATAGTAAAATAAATATGAATTAAGCTGAAGCTAAGTTATGCACGGATATGAAGTAAAATAATATTTAAAATCAAATACTTATTTAGCAGAATATTATATTAATAATATAAAAAACCTTGTCACTTTCATTCGTGCGTGGAAATAATTAAAGGTCTGAATCTAGGTCCAATATTCAATAAAAGGATTGAAAAATTCTATTAAATGGACATTCTGACATATGTTACTTGAATATTCATTCTGAATATCTTGCATAGCTTCATTAGTTCTGTCGAGTGTTTATTGTTGAATTATATTTAATTTAAAACCTATTTTATTTTATAATTAATATATATTTATAAAAACCAATAATATGAAACTCTTCTCCATGTCATTTGGTTAAAACAAGGCGTTCTATAGTCAGCATCTAGTAAAGATTCTGCATTCATCACTAAGAAAACACCATTAATGGTTAAAAATACATATAGCGATAATATATTATAAACAAACAGATATGTTGGCATAGTTATCCATTCTGATTTGGTTAACCATGTTCAGAATCAAGGATGGAACTGTTTACAATCAAACTGAAAAGACCTAATTTTATTAATAAAACTAAACAACCAAAAATTGAGCTAACCAATTTTGCTTATTAGTACACTGAAATGTAGCATCCGTTTTCTTTTACTGCTCGCAATCTTGCTTTGCTTCCATTCACTATGTGCGATCAAGCTTAGCTCATTCTCTGCAACTATTTGGTGATACCCGCACCTTATCTCCTTCTCGTCTATCTTATCATTGCGATGTAGTTTGTAGTTCTTTGTTTCGTGGTGGTTTCAATTTTTCATCTTCTTGTCTAATGTTTCTTTAGTCTTGTTTATTCATGACATCTTATTTTTTTGATGTGTGCTTTTATCTCATGCATTTGTAGTTGTTTTCAGCAGTTATGCTTGCTCTGTTTATCCCAATATCGATGATTGGAAGTGAGATTAATAGGTTGGGAAATAAAACTAAAGAGATAAATTCCGCAAGCCTTCTACCTTCACTCCACAGACAATCCAAGGACTCCTTTGGTTAACAAGCTTCGGAATAATAACAACTCTGATGCATGGAACCGAGTCATAGACATGGTCTTAATTGCGAAAGATAAGAGTGGGTTTATAGATGGCTCCATCACGCAACTGGATCCCATTAAAAAACTCCATGAGTATTCCTTCTGGAGAATATGTAATATGATGGTGTTGTTATGAATAGCAAATTCTATGGAACCTGAATTCACCCCAACTATATATCTTATATTTCATTGCAGTTAAGGAAGCTTGGAACAATCTCAAGGTGAGATTTGACCAACAAAGTGCAACCAAGATATTTCAGATTAAAAGGGAAATGGTTGAACTCAACTAATTAAGGTAATGACCCCATCACCACCTACATTACCAAACTTAGGGCTTTATGGGATCAACTTGGACTTAATAGCAATGCTCATGCAAAGGAAGTTGAATTAGCCTGAAGACTCTCAACAATAAAAATGTTGAAGATCATATGTTACAGTTCCCAATGGGACTTAATTAATGAGTCTTTTCACATTATTAGAAGTCAAATCCTTACCATATGACCTGACCTTGACACTGTTTACTCTATGTTGCTTTTGGAAGAAAAATAGAAGCAACTTATACAAGTGGTAGCATTTCCAACAATGCAAAAGCCACTAAATTTTTCATGATTGCAGTGCCAAGACTCAAGAAATCACAAAAAAGGCTATTAGCGATTTAACTCTAGAACAATTTAGCAAGCTGATTGCCTTCCTAGCTAGATGATAGTAAAGCAAGTAAATCTACATCTAGCAACATCAATGGTAAACTCATTTGTCTTATCGATGTTTTTAGTAATAAAAGTTGGATTATTAACAGTGGAGCTATAGATCATATAAGTTTTCACAAAAATCTTTTCAATCATACCAACAATTATAAAACCAATGATATGATCAAATTTCCTGATAATAACACTACTCCCATCATAAGTTTAGGAGATGTTGCTCTAGACAAGAAATTCAAATTATATAACATGTTGCATGTTCCAAGTTCTAAAGTCAACCTTCTCTTAGTACCTAAGTTACTTAAGATTTGAATATAGTGTTACGTTTTTTCTTAAATATATATTGTATATTCCAAGACCTTTTGAGCCAAAAGACAATTAGGATTGTTGAGTAACATGATGATTTATATGTGCTCCAACCTAGAAAGTTTATACACTCTTCATTCACAGCTTTTAATGTTGGTACGCTTGATGGTCAAATTTGGCACAAAAGATTGGGCCAACCATCATTCTTTAGACTTGTCACAATTATGGTAGTGATCATATGAACACTTGTTCAAAGATTACAAACCCATATATACCTAGAAAATCAAATATTGCAATGGTTTTTGATGGTCAAGGATTTCTCGAAACATAAGGAATCAATTAAAACCCACATTGTAAACAATGGAACCCACCTAAACTCTATCCCCAAATTGATAGCAACACAAGGTTTTTAATTCTGTCATTAAGCCTTAAACACACTTGTGTAGATGCAAACAATTGTGTTGACACAAACATAGACCTATGGAATAATTAACAATGCCTTGTGAGATTGTTGAAACCCTAAACTATATCATCCAAATGAATCACTAAAACCCTACCCTCAAAATGCCAAAAACCTAAACCTAAATCACCTAAACAAATCATTGAAACCCTACCCTCAAATTGCCCAAACAAGAGAATCAATCAAACGCTTAAGCATCAATTGAAAATGTTAACTTTCTTACTAAAACATAGAAGAAGAAGAGGAAAGAATGTACTTATGAAGGCAAAGAAAAACAATATTTGTAGGGATTGATGAAGAACACGTGGTGCAATGAGCAAATGACAAAAATAGGTGCAATGGGGATGAACAACATTGAGTGTGCACTGGAGGGATCTATTCCAAGGGGCACGATTGGATTCATGTTGGGTCATTGTGTGTTGATGGAAATTCTTTTTACTTGGTTAAAGGTTAGAAAATTGGAAAAAGCTACCTTTGTTATGGCAGCAAATGAAGAAAAAACTTTCAAGATTTCTTAATGTACAAATACTCAAATAATTTAGAAATTATTTTTTTCCAATTTTCCTTTTTCCCTTTTTCAAATGTACAAACATGGGCAAAGGATCAACAACAAGAGAAAAATCTTAATCAATGTCACTATCCCTATTAAAATTAATCTTGTAGAGGATGATGTGGGTGTTGTCAATAAAAGCATATATAGTTGACAATGATGATATTACCTACAACAATAGATGGTGACAACATTTCCAGTATAAAAAATTAGACTAGTTTGACAAAAAATATTTCTTACCATCACCGTATGTTAGGGTTGTGTGTGGAGACTGTTTTGATGTAGTGAATCTGGACTGAGAAATTTGGATAGATGAAGCACAGTTGTAGTTGGAGTTTGTCTCAAGAGAGTTGCAAATAAAGTATAGTTGAAGGACAGACTGAATAGTGGTGAAGGTGTCAGGTTGACGTTAGACTAGATGTGGAGTGTGTCAGGTTGACACTATACAAGTTGTAGAGGTCAGAACGTTTAAGTTGACGTCGGGGTGTCACCAAATAGGTTGTAAAGGCCAGAACGTTTAGGTTAGATGGGATGCAGAGGGTATAATGTCTAAGTAGATTGGAGCTCCAGCCATTCCTGATGTTGGAGGCGTTACGTTTAAGCTAGACCAAACACAAGAGGCATAATGTCTAGGCCAAACCTTTCGTAGAGAATGTTTGGTTGATGTGTTTTGGATGGTCTGAGTTTGTCGTGTTTAGACTTGTGCATTTTTTCTGTTATAACCAGTATGATGTATGATTGTACTATATAACCTTAAAAGATTAGGGTTATGTGTATGACACTATAAGAGTGTGCAAAATTGAGCGAATGGCAACAAGAGAAAACCGCCACTTGTGGAGTAGACACATTGCCAAATTACGTAAATTTGTGTGTTTTGATTTTCTTATTCCCTTCTTGTGTGTGACTAAAAGAGAGAACTTTTGCAACTAAGTGTGGTGAGAGCACGAACTGAAGGTGCGTCCTCACTCCTAACAATTGGTATCAGAGCACCAATGTTCAATCTCAGTGGTGTCGCACATTTTTCAGAAGAAGAAGGAGAATAATAGTGCAAGAAGGCAAGATCTAGATCGAGAGGTTTGAATGGATTTTAGATTTTGAAAGATGCAAATAAATAACCTTTTATATCAAAAGAACTTGCACGAGCTGTTGTTTAGGAGAAAACCTGAAGGAACAGAACACGGTGAGTGAGAGTTGCTTGACATGAAGGTGTTTGATTAGGTTGTGTTTGGTGAGGAATGTTGCATTTAACATTACTCAAGAGAAGGCGACTGTAGGACTCATGATGGTGTTGTTGAATATATACAAGAAGTCGTCTGTGGCTAATAAGGTACGTTTGATGCATTGACTCTTCAACTTGAAGATGAATGAGGGCGGAAGTGTACCTAATCATATCAATGAAGTAAATGCCATCATCACCAAGCTGAGCTTAGTTGATATCAACTTTGACAATGAAGTGAAGACACTAATTTTATTGTCGTCATTGCTTGAGAGTTGGTCGACAACAATCATTGGTGTGAGTTGTTCTCTAGGGCATGGGAAACTGCAATATGAAGACATCAAAAATCTGATCCTAAATGAAGACATTCGAAAGAGGGACAGTGGAAAGGAAAGCACATCAGGTGTTGCTTTGAATGTTAAAGAAAGAGGTCGAGCACAACATAGAAGTGGAGGATCCTTTCATGGTAAAAGTAAGTCCAATTAGAAATTCCACAAGAGTTATGTTTGCTAGAACTATGGTGAGAGATGCCACATCTGCAAACACAGGAGAGGGTTTTGCAAATGCAACTTGTGAAGAAGTTGTAGAAAACTTGGTGTGTAGTGTTGAGAGTTTTGTAAATTCTTAGTGGATGGACTATGGAGCCTCATTTCATTCAACAAGTTGTCAAGAATGGTTGCTAAACTTTGATAAATTAGAGAAAGGTTCAATGCAAGTTGGAAATGGTAGAAAATTAGATGTTTGTGGGAAGAGTGATGTTATGATAAAGACCAGTAACAAGGATCTTGGAAATTGAAGGAGGTCAAATATATCCCTGACGTGAAGAAGAGTTTAATTTCCTTTGGTCAGTTGGATGAGGATGGTTACAAGACTTATTTTGGTGGTGGAAGGTGGAGAGTAACTCATGGTGCCTTGATTGTGGCAAAAGGGAGGAAAGTTGGTACCCTATATAAGATCACTAAAAAATTGAAGGGTACGGGTGTTGAAAAGAGAGTTGCATTTGTTGATTCTATTGAATACTATAAGAAGGGTGGGATCAAAGGTGGGAGCTGCAAAAGACTAAACACCAATAGTGTTGGAAAGAGAGTAGTTACATCTGAGAAAGGTAGAAGGATAGTGTTGAAAGAAAAAGGAGCACAACCTTTGTTGACCCCATGCTTAAGAAAAATTTAAAGGGGGAATTACCCGGCTAGCCGCTTCAAGTAAGCGACACCCGGATCTCCAAAAACCCACATTTGGTGAAAAGTTGGGGGGATGGAGCCGGCTTGCCGTCGGCAAGCTGCTTCAAGTAAGCGGCACCCGGATCCCCAAAAACCCACATTTGGTGAAAAATTGGGGGGATGGAGCCGGCTTGCCGCCGGCAAGTCACTTCAAGTAAGCAGCACTCGGATCCCCAAAAACCCACATTTGGTGAAAAGTTGGGGGGATGGAGCCGGCTTGACGCCGGCAAGCCGCTTCAACGAAGTGGCATCTGGATCCCCAAAAACGCACATTTGGTGAAAAGTTAGGGGGATGGAGCCGGTTTGCCGCCGACAAGCCGCTTCAAGGAAGCGACACCCGGATCCCCAAAAACCCACATTTGGTGAAAATGATCGAGAGACCAACCGGCCTCTGCCTGCCACGTAGCGGCTGCCGGTTGGCTACCCAAGAAGGTAAGCCGAATCAATCAGAGAAATACGACAAGATTTAACCACTTAAATCTCGCAAATCAATCAATTACGCGGGCCGTGTAATTAAACCCGTAATCAAGCCGCCTTCCATCTTCAGGTGCCCCAAAGAAGGAAGGCAACCCTTTATAAAAGAAGGGGCCTTCCACCCATTTGAAGGAAAAAGGAGACCCTCTTGAAGGAAGACACGCTCTACAGAAAAAGGCTAGCACCACGTTCGGACGCTTGGGGAAGACACCGACCGAAGGTTCTAAAGAAGGAGAGTAGCTTGGGGCCCTGACGCCTTTTCGCCGCACCGGAGCGAGGACTTCCGATCCCTGCCAACGACTCCCTGTAGGTAAGCTCCTCCACCCTCGCCGTTTTTACGTACGTCCTTACGATCTTTTCTTGAGCCCCGACCATATGACATGTTTCCCATGCAAGGGAACGGTTAGAGGACGAACCTGGGTATCATTCTTTCGGAAACACGTCCGAAGGTATCGGTGGCCGCCCTCTCGGTCGGGTGAATCCACCCGGCCCGGTTGAGCTCGGTTCAGTTGCGACACTTCTATCGGGTCTTTTTATGTGGAAACTCAGAGTTTCCCAAGCCGGCTTTACGTGTATTTACCCGATCTCCACATATTCTTTCCGGGAGGCGTAAGTCCACCCTCCCGATGCCCCAGAAAGATTTCCAGGATGACGCCTCCGGCAAGGAAGCCGACGGTGGCCGTTCGGGGGCACGAACATGTACAACCCGACAATGCCTGTTTCTTTTCTAGGAGGCGTAAGTCTACCCTCCCGATGCCCCAGAAAGATTTCTGGGATGACACGCCGACAAGGAAGGCGGTGGTGGTTGTTCGGGTGTATGGACACGTACAACCCGACGGTTCCTGTTTCCTTTCCGGGAGGCGTAAGTCTACCCTCCCAACGCCCAGGAAAGATTTCTGGGATGACGCTGTCGGCAAGGAAGTCGGCAGTGGCCGTTCAGGTATACGAACACGTACAACCCGACGGTTCCCGTTTCTTTTCCGGAACGTGTAAGTCTACCCTCCCGATGCCCCAGAAAGATTTCCAGGATGACGCCGCCGGCAAGGAAGCTGGCAGTGGCCGTTCGAGTGTACGGACACGTACAACACGATGGTTCCCGTTTCTTTTCCGGGAAGCGTAAGTCTACCCTCCCGATGCCCCGGAAAGATTTCCAAGATGACGTCATCGGCAAGGAAGCCAATGGTGGTCGATGATTCGGGGAACCACCCGGCCTGCCGCCAAGCCGGTATAAATAACTGGCCACCGGTTCCCCGAAAACCCATCTTTACACAGATGATCCGGGGAATCACCCGGCTTGCCGCCGGCAAGCCGGTACAAACAACCGTCCATCAGTTCCCCAAAAACCCATCTTTACACAGACAGTTCGGGGAACCAACGCTGGCAAGCCGGTACAAACAATCGTTCACCAGTTCCCCAAAAACCCATCTTTACACATACAATTCGGGGAACCACCCGGCTTGCCGCTGGCAAGCCGGTACAAACAACTGTCCACTGGTTCCTTGAAAATCCATCTTTACACAGACAGTTTGGAGAACCAACTGGCTTGCCGGCGGCAAGCCGGTACAAACAACCCGCCACTGATTCCCCGAAAACCCATCTATACACAGACAATTCGAGAACCAACCGACTAGTTGCCGGCAAGCCGGTACAAACAACCAGCCACCGATTCCCCGAAAACCCGTCGTTGCGCAAATGGTTCTGGGAATTAGTCAGCCTGCCTTTAGCGAACCGATATAAAAATCGGTAGCCGGTTCCCGATCTCTGGGAAATGTAAATCTACATTCTCGATGCCCCGGAAAGATTTCCGGGATGCCGTCCCCGACATGCATCCTTGCCGGCCCCGGCCAAGTAATAATGCAAGTTCTCATCTTTGTTATGGGGATAAGACGCGGTAGCCGGTATATCCAACCGACTACCCGACGACCCCGAAAATTTTTCAAGATAAGGTCACGTATGGTAAGATTGACTATCGTAGTTTTCCGTTTTAGAGCCGGAGAGAGGCCAAGATTGCCCAGGCTATTTAGGGGTGCCTAACACCTTCCCCAATAGTACCCTAAGCCCCGTATCCAGTTTTCTCATGTTATGCGATTTCACGTGATTCCCACGATTTTATCGTTTCGATGGTAGAAGGACACTTTCCCATCCGGTTTTCCTTATTTTCTACCCAAAAATAAGGTGGCGACTCCGTTCAACGAGCCATCCGCCCCACGTGGTGATGTGCTCACACAAACACATTTCAATTCTCTATACCTCAGCCCATCCACCGATAGGGCCAGTGGAAACCTGTGGGCTTCCGGGTGATAGCCAGATGAAAGAGAGGGTACAACCTCTATAGAAGTGCAACCTGAAGCATGAGAAGAATGTTGCTAGCCCTAATTGCAATAAGGCATGAAGGGAAAAATGCATGATTAGAGTAGGTGATGGTTCTAATAGTAAATCCCTTGAAGGCCACAAGGTTGAGCATGTTGATAGTAAATCTAGTGCTATGTTGGTGGAAAATGTTCATGAGGAAGGAGGTGTAAATTTTATTTCAATGGGAACTTTTGTGTAGTGGGAGAGTTTCATTTCAGATGAGAAGAGAATGTCCATTTCGGACTGATGGCTTCATGGATTATAGAATGTTGTCTAAAGAAACAGTGGTGTGGGTTTATACAGTTCAACCTAAGAAAAGAATTCTGGTGTCATAAAGACAGTATGGCATGGTTGGTGTGTAAGCCCTGAAACACATAGATGTGCACAAATTTAGGTTGTTGAGTAAGCCTACAAAACTCATGGATGACTAGATGTGGTTGTTGAGTGAACCTATTTTCAAAACTCAAGTCTTATTGCAAATGTTTGCTAATGGTGTTGAACAATGAGTCTAAGGTTGAAGATTGAACACACATTCAAGCAGGTTGCTGGATGTAAACTATTGGTGAAGTTAGTCTCCAAGTGGGAGATTGTTAGGGATGTGTGTGGAGACTGTCTTGGTGCAGTGAATCTCGATTGAGAAATTCAAAGAGATGAAGTATAATTGAAGAACAGACTGAACTATGAAGACATCAAATTGATGCTAGAATAGATGTGGAGGGCATTAGGGTGGCATTATACAAGTTGTAGAGGCTGAAATATTTAGGCTGATGTTGGGGTGCCACCAGACAGGTCACAGAGGCTGAAACGTTTAGGCCAAATGGGATGTAGAGGGCATAACGTCTAGGTAGATTGGAGCTTCAACTATTCTTAATGCAGGAGGCGTCACGTTCAAGCTAGACTAGATGCAAGAGGCGTAAAGTCTAGGCCAAACCTTCCATGGAGAACGTTTGGTTGATGTGTTCTGGATGATCCAAGTTTATCGTGTTTAGACTTGTGTGTTTTTTCTATTATAACCAACATGATGTATGATTGTACTATATAACCTTGAGAGATTAGGGTTATGTATGTGACACTGTAAGAGTATGTCAAACTTAGCAAATAACAATAAGAGAAAGCCACCACCTGTGGAGTAGACATGTTGCCAAACCACGTAAATCCATGTATTTCTTCCTTGTGATTTTTGGTTTTCTTATTTCCTTCTTGTGTGTGATTGAAAGAGAGAACTCCCACAACTGAGTGTGGTGAGAGCATGAATTGAAGGTGCATCCTCGCTCCCAACATCGTAATGAAAGTCCTCAAAATTATAATTATTGAGGCTATGATAGTTCTAACACAAAAGTTTCGCAACAAAAGTAATTTTAGGAGATCTAGCTAGAGACCAATGTTTCAAAAACTACCATGATTTCATTGGTCTCACTTTAGTTTGCCAAAATAGGGATGCCAATCTCAATGCTGGATGTTCTCTCCACAAGTATGCTAATTACAACAAGACTTTGATTGGCCACAAGATTTACATCAACTCTTTACATGATAAGACAAAACTAATTGTTACCCTACTTTCCAACTACAAGAGTGGTTGGAGTTATTTCAAGAGAATAACAGTGACATGAGACTCGGAAAATAAGTTGAGAGTTAAAATTAAAAATAGAGTCGTCACATTGTTTTACTGGAAAATAAGGAAAACAAGAAGAGAGAAAACATACTCTTTAACTCAATGAGGAGATGTTAAATCTTTAAGAAAATCAAACTAACAGTCTACTACTTAGAGATAGTGAGTAAGGGTTCAGGATATTGGTAGGGAAGGTGTTAGGCACCCCCATCTAGCCTAGCCTAAGCTGACCTCTCTATTATGATTGGTGTACAAGCTAACTAAAATGCATGATGAACTGAAAGGGAAGATCTAACTATATGATTAGGAGTTTCTTAACATACCCTTAACCTAACTAGTCCCAAAACAAAAAGGAAATGTAGCAAGCTAGAGAAAAAATGTGAGTCTATGCAAAGATTCATGTACCAACCCACCAAAAGCTAGAGACCAAAGGCTAGAATAGAAGATTCTAGTAGAAGCACAGTCGGATTCTGGGTAATCATCTAGAATCTGGGTAATCATTCAAAATCTGGGTAATCATTTGAAATCCAAGACCCTTAAAGTTGGGCCATAGGAATGCACGACCGGTGGATTTCAGATAACGAGTCCATTGAGTTAGCTCCTCAACCCACGAAGGTCTGTGGTGCGAATTGCTTTGGTAACGAAGAGAGTCTATTGCGCGAGCCACTTAGGCAACAAACTTGCTTCGAGAAGCTGATAAAATCAACAGGCAAGTCAGAATGAGGACTTGTGGAAGAGTCAAGTCTCAAGGCAACTTTAGGAAGACAGTAAATCGATAAAATCAATCGAGAAACCACACGAGGACTTGTGGAAGAGTTAGGTCTCGAGGCAACTTTGGGAAGATGGTAAATCAACTAGGAAATTGATAAAATCGATCTAGAAGCCACACAAGGACTCGTGGAAGAATCAAGTATTGGGGCAACTTTGGGAAGGCTGTAAATTGACTAGAAAATCAGTAAAATTGATTAGAGGCTGCATGAGGACTTAGGGAGTCAGATCTTGAGGTATCTCTAGGATGATGGTAAATTGACCAAGATATCGATAAAATTGACAGGGAAATTGGTAAAATCGATTGGAGGCCGCTTGAGGAGTTAGGGAGTTAGATCTCAACGCAACTCTGAGAAGATGATGGAAAAGGCGAAAATCTGGTAAAAATAGGTGGAAAGCTGGGAAATTGACTGAGGGGGCTTGCGAGGACTCAAGGAGTTAGGTCTCGAGGCACCCACCCAATCCACCTAGAATGACATCTTGCCTAGGCAGTCTACTTATTATGAGCTGAAATTCTGGTGAAGTCTTGACTTCAATGGGATGCTAAGCCTAAAGTTGTCCTTGTTTTTCTTGTACACTTGATAAAGTCCTTAGCAACTAAAGGGAGGGTGCATTCTCCTCCCTTAGTGTAGGAAAGTGAGAGACAAAGGGACTTACACAATAATTGACTGCTTATTACTAACCTTCTTAATAAGACTTGTCACAGTCAAGTGATGGCCTGCAAACCTTTCAATCCCCACTAGGCCATCAAGTGGGACCAAGATGAATTCAAGGAGTTTCATAAGAGGCATTATACCTTGATGACCCCTACTCTTGAGTTGGCTCCACATGATGGGTTGAATTTCCACCTATTGAAATAGGAAGGGTGGAAAGTTATGCAAGGCTTCCGCCTCCCATTGAATTAGGAAGGGTTCTAGTAGGTCATCCATCATTGCTTCTCTAGATGGCTGGATTGGGGCACAAGTTCCAGTGTGGTGGAATCCTGTGCTTGGGCTAGACTTACAAGTGAGGTTGTAGTTGTTAGACCTAGCACGGCCATTGAATCTTCTAGACTGAGGTGGTCTTTTGTTGAAACTACTATTGCCTCACCCTACCTAGTGATGGTAGGGTGAATTTCTATCACTAGGGTTATTGTTGGAGCCCCATGCATTGCAGCAACTAGTGGTGTAGGAGATTGCAGCTTGATTGCACCATTGTCTATGAGCTATTGCATGGCTTCCCTCAAGGATTTATACTGGTTAGTTGCATGATTGGGAGATCTATGAAATTGAAAGTGAAGGTGGGGTTGGAACCACCTTGGCAACTGTGTTGGAGGGGGCTTGACCTTTGGTAAGGTCAAGAGGGCTTTCACATTATGGAAAATACTACTCAGGGACTCTATCAACTAAGCATACTCTCTTGGTGTGGTTGACAGCTCTGACTTAGACTGCTATTGATGATGATAAGGGTGTTGCTACATCTATTTGGGCATCTACCGTCGAGCTAGCTGGTGAGGAGGGGATGGTTGTGTCCTTCCTCAATGTTCAAGGTGCTGCTACTGCTAGGAGACTTGACTCTATTTGGTAGCTATGCCTTGGAAGTTTAGATTTGACCTGATGACACTAACTGTTCTAGCAAAATAGGCGATAGTATTGGAATTGGTTGTTGGGATCCCCTTAGCGCTTGTGACTGTTGGTGGGGGTAATGTTGATGACAAGGTAACTATCGAGAAGCTATTGTTGGTTTTCGACGTCTTTGAAATGAAATTCCAGATGAAGGTTCAACTTTTGCCTGTGTTAGCCGGGTTGGCCAGAGAGACACCATTGGATGATAGTGTGGCCTTTGATGTGTTTGATGAGAAGTCATCAAGAATTTTTGGAGCTGCTAATAGAATAGGGAAGATATGACATGTGACAATCCCTCCCCAACTTCCCCCATCCTGAGAGGTGGAGGGTTGAGTAATTGTCCTCCTGAAGTTGGTAGTGCAAACTGAGTTCCAATGGTAGCCTTCACTTCTACCTGTGTCCGAATGGCTAACTCTTTGAAGTGTTGAGCCATTTCTTAGTATTGATGGGAGTTCATCCAATTACAATTACTAGGTGCCCAGACAGTATTGGAGGATGATTGGGAGATGTGGGTAGTTGGGATGCCCACAATTGCAACTAATTGAGTAGCCATGACAGTAGGACCCTGCCCAATGCAATCTCCTTCCCTAAGGCCCTCGATCAATGCTTAATCAGTTAGAGGTGTAGTGGAGGCTTTGGCGAGCTAGCATGGTCAGTGGCCCGAGTGACAATCTATGGTGTACTGTGGAGGGTTGAGACATTAAGTGTTAATGTAACCATTAAAACAGTCATGCTATTTTGCTTCTCTACTTGAGGTGTAGTTTGACTCATAGTTGTCACAAGTTGCAAAAGCTACAAAGCAGTTTGTAGTGAGCAAGATAAACAAGTAAAAATAGTTCAATAATAGGATAACTTAGCATAGTAAATGTAGCAAATGAAGTTATCTTAACATGCACCAATATAATGCTAAAGGGAGTCTAAACCTACAAAAAATAGCAACTCATCCCCAATGGAGTTGCCAATTCTTTTACCCTACTTTCCAACTACAAGAGTAATCAGATTTATTTGAAGAAAATAACAGTGACATGAGACTCGAAAAATAAGTTGAGAATTAAATTAAAAATGAAGTTTCTACATTATTTTACCGAAAAATAGGGGAAACAAAAAGAGGAAGAGAGCATACTCTTCAACTCAAGGAGGAGATGTTAAATCTCTAAGAAAATCAAACTAACGGTCTGCTACTTAGAGATAGTGAAGAAGGATTCAAGGTACTAGTGGGAAAGGTGTTAGGCATTCTCAGCCTACGCTAGCCTCCCTATTGTGATTGATATACAAGCTAACTAAAATGCATAGTGAACTGAAAGGGAAGATCTAGTTGTATGATTAGGAGTTTCTTAACATACCCTTAACCCAACTAGTCCCAAAACGAAAAAGAAATGCAACAAGCTAGAAAAAAAAGTGGGTCTATGCAAAGATTCATGCATTGACTTGCCAAAAGCTAAAGACCAAGGCCAGCATGGCGGATTCTAGTAGAAGCATAGCCGAATTTTGGGTAATCATCCAGAATCTAAGACCCTTAAAGTTAGGCCATAGGAATGCATGATCGGTGGATTCCAGATAAGGAGTCTGTTGAGTTAGCTCCTCAGTCCATGAAAGTTTGTGGTGTGAGCTACTTAGGCAATGAAGAAAGTCTGTTGCATGAGCCACTTAGGCAACATACTTACTTTGAGAAGTCAATAAAATCAATTGAAAAATTGATAAAATTGATAGGAAAGCCAGATGAGAACTTGTGGAAGAGTCAAATCTCAAGGCAACTCTAGGAAGATGGTAAATCGATTGGGAAATCAGTAAAATTGATCGAGAAGCCACATGAGGACTCATGGAAGAGTCAAGTCTTGGGGAAACTCTGGGAAGATGGTAAGTCAACCGAAAAATTAGTAAAATTGACTGGGAAGCCACATGAGGACTTGTGGAAGAGTCAAGTCTCAGGGCAACTCTGGGAAGATGATAAATTGGGAAATCGGTAAAATCGATCAAAGGCCGCATGAGGACTTAGGGAGCCAAATCTTGGGGCAACTCAAGGACAACAATAAATTGACTAGGATACTGATAAAACTAACTTAGAAATCAATAAAATCTACTAAAGGCCGCTCAAGGACTCAAAGAGTTAAATCTCAAGGAAACTTTGGGAAGATGAAAGAAAGAGGTGGAAATTTGGTGAAAATGGGTGGAAAGCCGGTGAAATCAATCTAGGGGGGCTGCAAGGACTCAAGGAGTCAAGTCTCGAGGCACCCACCTAATCCGCTAAGAATGACATCTTCCTTGGGCAGTCTGACTACCAGTTCAGGCAAGGAAATGCCCCTACAATCAACAAACGAACGATTCATCTCCTTTCCAAGCTAAGGAAGGGAGAGAGGGTTGAAGGTCGAGCCTCACTACAAAGGAATCGAATGTTCGTCCTTCCTCATTGAAGCCATGGATAGCTAGATGGATGTTTGCTCGATAGCCAGTCAACTCTTCCACTCGGAGAGGGAGAGGGAAGAAGGATAAACGACGACGAGTAGAGGAGAACCTACCTCTAGAAGTGTTGTCGATAGTGCTAGTTGAGGAGCATTAGCGGTTGGAAGAACGAGTAGTTGTCGTCGAGGGAGCTAGAATGCCTACACACTTGAGCAGTAGCGGGATCGAAGAGTCCAACCCTTCACTAGTGGCAAGGGGGCATCTATTTATTGGCCAACGTCACGACGTTTCGCAAAGTTGGACTATTGAGTGTAGGAAGGTTAAGTGTCGTGCAAGTTACGTTGATTGGGCGACGGTTGGGCTTATCACACTCTTATAATTCTATGTCAGGAGGTGCTGACACTTTGGGCTGAAATTCTGTCGGATTAGCTGACCTTAGTCGTGGAAGACCAACACTCATTGACTTGTTGCAGTGAGTCCTCAAGCACTTCAAAAGCTACTGACACAAAGGTCAGAATTCCTTTATTTTAGTCGAAATTCTGCCATCTTTGCCACAGAAGGTCAGGGACTTGCACTTGTGCGGTGACAGTTGCTTGGGGGACTAGTCTTATAACCCTGAAAGGTGCATCAGGGGTGACTGGTGGGGGTCGGACATCTGCCATCTAGGTCGGAAGTCTACCCACCTGCTGGCAGACGACTAGTCCATTCTAGGACTTGATATTTCAGTTGTAATACTTCTTGAAGGTGCATCAGAAATGGCAAGATGATTGGACTTATACCTTTAGAAAGTGCTTCAAAGGCGGCCAATAGGGGTCAGGCAGCCACCATCTAGGCTGAAATTCTACCCCTTTGCTAGCATCCTAGGGCGAACAATCGATTGTCTCTAGGACTTAGCCTTGACTATCATTTGGAATTAAAATCCAACTCATAATGTTACGAGTTTTACTTTACAGCTGGTTGTAACACTATGGGCTTTAGACCTGCCATTGGAACGGAAGTTTCGTTTGGCTTGTAGAACTTCCACCAGCAATTGAGAGAAAAAGAAGCCCTCGTGCAAGGGAAGCGCCAATTGTTCAGCCAAGTGTCAATGGAAATTCTCATGGGATTGAGAGGAAAATCTAAGTATGGGGGGTCTACACTAATACATATAATGAAGCAAAAAATGATGATAAATGGGCTGAATATTGATCACTTACTAGTACTGTTTATAAAATAATTTGGTTACATGCATTAATGAATGATCTACATGTCATGTAATTTAATTTTGTGCTACTCCTATACGTTGAGACAACCTTGTAGCTATGCAGATTGTAAAAAATTTAGTTTTTCATGAACAAACCAAGCATATAGAGATAGATTGCCATTTTGTTCGAGAAAAGCTCTTATGAGGTATAATTGACTTGATTTTTGTTTATTCCCAAAACGAAATTGTAGATGGGTAGATAAAGCCACTCAGACGATATTCTTTAGAACAGTTCTTTTCGTAAATTGGGAATCATTAACATTCTCTCTCCAGTTTAAAAGGAAGTGTTAGAATCTTTACTTTTCTTATTTCATATTTGTATGTATTTTTTCTTTTATTATTTTTGGCTCTTTTGGATTTACTTCTTTAAACAGACTCATATATTTTTAGTGCAGAGCCGACACAATGAATAGATGCGACACTTTCCCTCTCATTGTTAGGGCACTACCACCTTGATCGCTTGCTTGCCTTTCGTTTTGGATCTCTGTTCTCCATTGTTCTTTTTGCTGATTTCATTGCATTTTTAAGCAACCACACTAACATTTTCACAGAACTATTGAATGAGTAGAAATTTTAGGGACTCACTTTAGGAAAATCGATCTATCTCAACCTCATTTCCACCTCCACCATATATGAGTGTGTTTTGAATCATGATGCCCTAACATAGAAAAATATCATTGGTTTAAATCCATGCGAAACTACTACCAAACACAAAAAATCTTGAGTATGACAAGAAATACAAATACTTATTAGGTAATTCTGAGTAGTCCAGTGTAAGAGCTTTGGGTGTATTGAGATACTGTATATTTTAGTAATTAAATTCATCTAAGGGGTTAATGGTGGGAATAAGCATGCCAAAAGAAGGCAAGTTGATGAAATTAGCCTTGCATACTAGTCAAGAATTGCAGAAGGTGAGTTGATGAAATTGACATGCAAAAATTAGCCTTTTGTAACCACTAAATTGATACCTTACATTAAATTTTATAGTCTTACCTTATTTGTTTATCCAGTTTCAATTTCAATAATTGTGGAAAGTTGAAGTTAAAGATAATTTCACAAATGATAATAGAGTTATATAATAAATTGTGAAGTAAACATTTATATATAAGAGTTCATGTGATGATGATAATATATAGGAGTTTGTGTAAAGTCGAAATTGAAATTGGAGTTAGAGAAAATAAATGAAACATAGTTTAAAAACTTCACTAATACAATAAAATTATCTCAATATAATAATTGTCAAAAAAAAAAAAACCTTTTGTAGTCTTCGAGTTAAGATTTTTAATATTATTAAAAAAAAGGATAAAAATGCTTGTAAATACTAATAATAATAGTAATCGTAGAAGCTGCCACGTGATCTTGTCCCATGCTCCCACCCTCGTCAAACGTGGCGGTCAACTTTGCTCGATCCGACGTGGTGGTCTTGGTCAACTCCTACGTTTCACTTGTTTGGTTCACGGCGTGTGCCTCTGCCGTGCGGCTGCACACGTCACGAAATCAGTGTGTTTTTGTGAGCAGACGGTAATTGACGTTGAAGTAAATAATTCCAATCCTACTGCAACCGAATTAATGAAAGGTGAAAAATAAAGATTAAGATTCCAAATATTAACCAAAAAAAACATAATTGAGCCGAGATAATAAAAGAAAGTATTATAGAAAGAAACATAATTAGTGTCACGAAATCAATTTTACATTTTTTATTTTTTATATTAATGCATGCATTCTTCAATGAATCTGTGAAAGCTTATCTTATACAGGTTTTTTTAACAATTTCTCCACATATTTGAATCGATTAGAACTCGGGTGCACATTTACAAAGGATACATGCATCCTCTCCTCTTAGGTATTTACGTATATACGTGTTATGCCATAAAATCGTTGCATTGGAAGGGATGATCGAGGAAAAATTGGTTTCCGTATTTAAACTATTTATTTATTTCTCAAGGACACGGTTGCAATCTTCGCATGCAATATTTTCTCGGAACAAACGCCGTGCAAGACACTAAATACGGGTTCGTTTCGTCCAACACGGACACTGACCTGTCGCGATTTCCACGCATCCGCCAATCACACGTCGACACGTGACGCAGATGGTCCCCATGACAATGCCATGTGTTGACAAGCAGAGCAGCACGAGGAATGAATGATTTACCGCTCTCGTGTTCGTTCGGCCTTACGGAAGAACCGAAACCTCGAAAATTAAGATGACGTCTACCGAAAGTTAACGAAAATTTTTTTATAAACGAAAGAGAAGTAACTGAATGAGCATGAAGTGTAATTGAAAGAGAAGTGCGTGCGTGCGTGTGCGCGCGGTTGAATCGGAACTTACTTCGGTACCATTAATTGACTGATAAATTAAATAATGATGATAAAACCAGGTTGATGTAACATTAAGCTGTGCAGTATGGCGATGTCCAACTCCCCCCCTCCGATTGTTTAATTACTCCGGGTTTAGAGTGATGGGGACGTCGACCGAACCCGGTGTGATCGAAGGACGGCGAGAGCAACAGGTCCATCGGCCGACCCGTGACGCCTTTCTCCTTCATTGTGTATGATCCAAAGCTCTGCACATGCGGCAAGCGCGCGTGGGAACAAATTAGATTAATTAAATCATGTCCTTCGAATGCAATGGTAAAAATAATATATGCAAAACAAGTTCAATGAAAAGACTAAAATGCCAAGGATAGTTTAGTAAAATTTCCAACACTCCCCCTCAAGTTGGCATGAAAATACTTTGAATGCCTAACTTATTTTTTAAATATGCAAACCATGAGGCAGGAAGAGGTTTTGTCAGAAGATCTACAATCTATTCTTCACTTTAACATTATCTAGTCTTCAGCAACCCTGCTACAAGCTTCTCACGAACTATAGGGCAATCTAATTCAATGTTCTTGGTCCTTTCATTAAAAACAACGTTCGTAGCATTATAATGAGTAGCATTGTTGCCACAGTAGAGATCAACTGGCCTTTCTTGTTGAATACCTAAATTAGATAATAAATAAATGAGCCAAGTGACTTCACACATTAGTCATGGAATCAATCCGTGAGTCGTATCATCAAGATTATTTCCACTAACCAAGATATCTACATAAATTAAAACATTCACATAGAAATAATGTTTTCTGCAGACAAAAGGAGAATAATCTTATCTACACTGTTTGTATCCTATTTTAGTGAAAGTGGTAGATAATTTTTGATACCAATTTCAGGGAGCTTGGTTTAACCCATAAAGTAATTTATTTAATTTACAAACTTTATTTTTATGCTCCCCCTTACTAGTTAAATTGAGTGGCACTTGCATATAAACATCTTCCTTAAGGTCTCCATGCAGAAGGCATTGGCGACATCAAGTTGATGAAGATGCCAATTGCAACATGCCACCATAGCAAGAATAGTTCTTAAAGTTGTCATTTTCGTAACCAAGGCAAATGTTTTATAATAATCTACATCTTAAGTTTGATTGCATCCTTTTACAATTAATCTAGTTTTGTATTTATCAATTGTTCCATCCTCTTTCCTTATTATTTTGTAAACCCATTTACAACCTATGAATTACTTGTCCTTAGGTGGATCTACAATTTCCCAAGTATGAGTTCTATTTAGAGCTCCTATTTCTTCTTCCACAGCTTTAATCTAATTGGGATCTCGATTAGCCTTTTCAAAAGAATTAGGTTCAATTTTAGCATCAAGGTTGTCTGGAAATTGTTTATGTTTTTCAATAATTTTTCTAATTAAGATTTATATATTTATCCAGAGGATATTTAGTACTAGTATTGATCTTTTTTAAGGTAGGGAAAGTATAGTCTTTATATTTCTTTGGCACTTTAGCATTTTTGGTGGGTTTATTCAGCAAGCATGTTGGGCTAATTAGCAAGTTTAGCTAGGGATAGAACTTGGAATAATAAGACGTTTAAATCTAGGTAGAATAATGGGTTTAGTAGCAAGTATAGAGTTTTCACTATTTGGAGTAATGTTGTTGATGGTATTTGTGTCTTTGGCATTGGGATTGCTAGGGACCTCTTCATACTTGATCATCAGCATGAGTCACATTGGTAGGGAAGGTTGCATTTTGTTCAACATCACTATAGCTATTATGAAAAGGAAAGTAATGTTCGTAAAATTACACATCTCTACCAATGAATTTCTTTTGTCATATAGTTTATATCCTTTCTAGCCAAAGGGGTAACCTAAAAACACTATTTTGATAGCCCTGTCATCAAACTTATGGCTAGGTTTCAAGTTAGCAACATAGGCTAAACAACCAAAAACCTAAAGATCCTTATAGTTGGGTTCATGGCCAAAAAGAGTAGAAAGTGGAATTTGATTTTGGAGGGGTTTGTTTAGTAGACGATTTATTAGAAAAATTGTAGTCCCAATGCATTCCTCCCAACAATGTAGGGGTATATTGGCTTGATTTTTGATAGCTCTAGCAGTGTTAAGAATGTGCTTATGTTTTCTCTCCACAACAAAATTTTGTTATAGAGTGTGAGGACAACTCCTATTGTGTACAATGCCTTCACTATCAAATAAGTTTTTAACACTGTTATTGAAAAAAATTTGTTCCATTATCAGTCCTAAATTTTTTAATAGTAGTATTGAACTAATTTTTTACATAGGATAGAACATTATTAATGTAGATAGAAACATCACAATTCTATTTAAGGAAGTAAACCCAAGTGAATCTAAAAAAATCATCAACTAAAGTAAGAAAGTAGTAACATCTTGAGGTAGATTTCAGACTGAAATCTCCCCAAATATTAGCATGAATGATATCAAAGTAGTTCAAGGATTTACTACTACTAGTAGGAAATGGAAGTCTTGTATGCTTGTCTAACTTGTAAACTTCACAAAAAGAAAGATTGTCATAGGATATCTTAAAATTAAAACTACTATCTAAGTGTTTGAGCTTGTTTGCTAATGGATGACCAAGCCTTTTATACCATAGGTTAGCCTCAACAAGCTCAACACTATGAACCTAAAGCAACGGTTGGACTGAGTTACTTGGTTGAAGAATGTAAAGGTCTCCCTTCTCATCAGCTACTCTAACCTTCTTGATCAAAAGGTCCTGTATAACATAGTGATCAAAGTAGAATGAAACAAAATAGTTTAATCTTTTTGTGAGTTTTGAAATTGACATGAGATTAACATTGAAACTTGGAAAATGCAATACATCATTAAGAACAAGTTCATCATTTAGTTTAATTAATTTGACCAACATTAGAAATGGTAGCATTATTTTGATTTGGCAATTTGATGGAAATATTACTACCAACAGTGTTGATATTATTAAATCTATTTTTGCTGCAAACATGATCAGTGACATTGCTATCTATTATCCAATCATCATTATCAATTTTAGAAAAACAAATAATTACTTGTTAAACGAGTACAGACACACTCAAATTGTTTTTCATTACCAATGAGAGCAAGTAGTTTATTATTGTTGGCCTCCCACATTTGAATGGGTAATCAAAAACTAACTCGCGATATCCAAAATTAACCAAATGATATTTCGGAATGTCTGAAATTATTTCAGCATGATATTTCAGAATGTCCAAAATTATTTCAACATGATATTTTGAAATGTTTGAAATTATTTTAGAATGATATTTCAAAATGTCCAAAATTACTTTATTGTGATGTTTCGAAATGTCTGAAATTATTTCAGTGTGATGTTTCAGAATTTTTGCCTATACAATTGGCATCTTCGAAATTATTTTAGCAAATTAACCCACTATTATTTTTGAATGTCTGTGTATACAGCCACCACCTCCTAAATTATTTCACTAAATTAACCTACTATTATTTCAAAATGTCCTACAATACAGTAGGATTTTCTAAAATTATTTCAGCAAATAACCCACTGGTATTTCAAAATGCCCTACAATATAGCTAGATTTTCCAAAATTTTCTCTGTGAAATAACCCAGTGTTATTTCAGAATGTCCAGCAATATAGTCGGATTTTTTGAAATTGTGCCATTAGTGCCACCTGTTTCTAATTATCCTTATGAGATGGCTTACAAATCGACCCCCACATCAAGATTCGTCCCTCTGATTGGCTGCGACCAATATATGGAGGGAACAGAAACCAAGATAACAACCTCCCAATTAGTCCTAGAGGCACATTGCATGTCATCCTTTTCCCCTATAAAATATCACTTTTCCAAAAAGGCAGATAAGGCATCGACACTAGCACAACACCTGTGCGACCATTGCACCAGTTGAGCTTCCACGGGTAATTAAGACTCCGAACCTTAGCTCAATTACAAGGGAGGGAGAGCCATCCCTCCCTGATGCACATGAATCTTTGTGCATTGCATTAGAAGAGCATATCATTATGGGCAACAAGTTATGCTACCTACTTCTGTCATTCATGGTTCCATCAACTATGAAGACTTATGTTTATTGCATTTTATCATATGCATTTTCTCTTATGTTTTATGCGTGAATCCTTGTACATTCATTTACGATTTTTTAAACATGAATCCTTGTGTAATAAACTATATTAGTTGGCTCGTGCATGCATTCTTGCATGAGCATTTTTCAATTTTTTTACTCTTGCATTACATAAATCCTTGTAGTGCATTTTGGTTTATCATTTTGCTTGACCAAATTTGTATAGGTTTCTTAACTTAGATTTTCTATGGATTTTTAGGGTTCCAAGCATGAATCCTTGCTCAACCTTTAACCAATTCACGTCACCTAATTGCATCAATGCAATAAACATGTAGCTCCATCATGTGGCTAGGTAAAATCAACTTTCATTAATCAAATCATCTTCACCTCATGAATACCATCAGCAATAGAGAGGTCAACTTTGTTTGGGTTAGCTAGGGGTGCGTAATACATTTTCCCTCCATTTTTTGTTCATAGAACACATAATCAATTTGATTTTTTGGAGATTTATCATCTCCACTTTATGTTGAGGGGGAGGCTCTCTTCAACACTTGGTTTTCCTTTTTCTTCTTCAAGAATAAGGTAGTGACTCTATTTCACTTTCTCTACCGCAAGTTTTACTCTATGGCCTTGGGATCCCTCATTCACACAAGGTTACAAAAATTGGCAACTTTGATAGGGATTGAACCTAGAAACATCACACTAAAATAATTTTGGACATTCCAAAATATCATGTTGAAATAATTTCAGACATTTTGAAATATCATGCTGAAATAATTTCAGACATTGTGAAATATCATTTGGTTAATTTTGGATATCCCTAGTTAGCCTTTTGATTATCCATACAAATGTGGGGGGTTAAAAATTATATTGATCAACAGTAAAATCAATATCACTTTTCTTTTTGATTTCTATTACCCCTCTTTTTCCAAGGTTAGAGTTATTTCAATAAAGTAACAAAAGCATGAGACTCAAGATTTGTAGGGTGATTAGGTAAAATCGGAGTTGCCCCCTTGTTTTTGTCGAAAAACAAGGAAAATTGAGAGAAGAAGAGAACACACACTTCATCTCAAAGAGGAGGTGATAAATCTCCAGGAAAATTAAGTAATTAGGTCTATTACTTAGAGAAAGTAAGAGGTTCAAGGTACTGGCGAGAAAGGTGTTAAGCACTTGTTTGAACTTTTGAAATTAATATTTAATAATGTGTTTGAAATATTTTAATTTTACTATAAGTACACGGGTTCAGATGTAATTAGTGTGCAAGTACGGGTTTGTCTATAGAGATCATTGAATTGGTACTTTATTAAATTAGTGTGTTACAATTATTGGAACAATTAACACTAAAGCAATGTCACAGTTGCTCTGTCCCAAATAATTGCTAGGATGTTCTTTAATTAATTCTTATATCCAGAATTCTCAAATAAATTTCATTAAACTTAATTACTCCCTCACTTAAGCTATTTGGATTTAAAAGGGGCTCTTAATAAATTATCTGAATTTTCTACTAAAAGACCCTAATAATTAAGTTTTAATTCCAAATACTTAGCTTTTCTTGATTCTGAAACATTCTATATTTTGATTTGTATGCATTTAAGTCTAATTTAATGAAAATGCATAAACCTACGGAATTAGTCCATGGGCAAATGTCTACCCATGAACCACTTGTTGGTAAATGAGATATATGTGAATTTCAAATGAAATTAAGTTACAATTCAAGATTTTTGAAACTTCTAAGAATTGTTCACTTCTATTTTTGTTCTTTTTATCTTAAGAATACGACAAACAACACATAAAATAAAACACATTAACAAATACTTGGAGAAATAAAGAGAAACATTCAATAATACGTCAAACATAATATCATTCTCTCAACATTGAAACATATGTAATAAGAAAGGAAAAGGAAAAGGAAAAGGAAAAGGAGAGAACACCTAACGATCTACTACACTTTTCATCCTTCGAAACTTGTTCAGGCTAAGCGCTCTCTTTGTCTTTACTTCTAGCTCACCAGGTCATCAAGCTGGTGAACTTCCCTTTTGACCTTGAATGAGTTTTTAGGCATCACTTCACATTTACACCAAGGAACAAAGGAGAAAGCAACCGGTGCCAAGAGTCTTTCCTTCAAGGATATGCTTAGGTAGAGAAAAGAATAGCAAATGCACTAGAGAATTGATAAAGGAAGAAGAGGTTGTTAGTCTCCTCTTCGAAGAAATGGATGGGTGGAAAGTGGAGAAGATGAAGAGTATGGCTGTGGAAGCTGTTTGGATGAAGGAGGAGGGGGGTCATTTTCATGGCTAAGGGGCTCCTTTTATAGACTAAGGGGGGTGACAGTTCCTTGGCTAGCAGTTATCAAGGACATGGTGTACATCTGGACGTGTAAGATTATTCCATGCAAGCCCACTTTTTTCCCTGTCAGTCCACATTTTTCATGATTAAGTATTAGTGTTCAGACTCAAAAGTGTGCATTTTATGAATATTAATTCATGCATTTTAATAAGTTTTAGTTACATTTTGCATTGAGTAATGATGATTACAAGATTAACTATACTTTTGAGCATTATACACGTTTATTCACTTTAATGATGCATGAATTAAGTTTTAAGTCATAAATTATATTTGTGGTGATTACCTACTGAAAAGGGAATGATTGATTGATAATTGACTCTTTTGGTTGCTGGTAAATTGATTAATTCATAGAAAAAAATCGTGATTTATGTCTAAGTGCAGAGTCCGCGGATTGACCCTTTAAACCACGAACTTACTTGTGGGTTAACTAGGTTACCCGCAAGCCTGTGTCTTATTTATTCTGTGTGATGAATTTCATTGATATAATAGCGATTACAATTATAATGAAGGATTAAATATGATGAATTATTTCTCCTATAATGTGATGTGTTTCATGAAAGGTATTCCTTAATGAGTATTTGTAAGGAAATTCGATGAGAAATTGCAGGGAAATTTGTATAAGAGTAGAATTGAGAAATTTAATTTAGCTGAAGCTCGACCATGAAGAACGTGGATGGACAAGGCAAAGAAGTGGGCTTGCATGGAACAATCTCACACATCCAGATTTGCACCACATCCTTACTAATTGCTAGCTCGTGAACTGCCACTCCCTCAACCTATAAAACAGTCTCATAGCCATGAAACTAACCCCCCCTCCTTCTTCATTCGAGGCACCATTCACAGACACATTCTCCATCTTCTCCATCTCCTATCTTCACCCACTCACTTCTTCCGAGGGGAGATTGACGACCTCCTCTTCCCCAATCCATTCCTTGGTGTGTTTGCTGTTCTTTTCTCAACCTAAGCGTATCCTTAAAGGAGAGACTTTTAGCGCCAACTGCTTCCTCCTCTATTCCTTGGTGTAATTGCGGAGTGACGCCCAAAATCTCATTTCAAGGTCGAAAGGAAGGCTTGTCAGATTGATGACCTGGTGGATCGGAAGTAAAGACAAAGAGAAGTTCTCAGCCTAAGCAAATTTCGAAGGAAGAAATTACAGTGGAACATTAGGTGTTCTTTCCTTTTCCTTTTTCCTTTCTTTTTACCTTTCCTTTATATTTTTACTCAATTTTACAAACACCTATCTTATCAACTCTGTTACGATATTTAGAGAATGACACTATATTTGATGTAATGTTGAATGTTGCATTTCATTTCTACAAGTTTTTCGTAATGTGTTGTGTTTCATGCTTTATATTGTCTATTGTGTTTTAAGATAATTAAAAAAACCAAAAATATAAGTAAACAACTTTTAGAAGTTTCAGCTAATTCAAATCATATTGTTAAAACATCTGAAACTCACTTTTATCGCACGTACCATGAGTAAGTTCATGGGTAGAGACGTTTACCCACGAGCTAGCTCACGGGTTTAGTGCATTTTCAGTGTTAAATGTTAAATTGCATGCAAACTGAAGTATAGAATGTTAAGACTTAAGAAGAATTAAATATTTAGAAGTAACACTCACATGATAGAGTCTTTCAGTGCAAAATTCGAATCATTTACTAAAAGTCTAATTTTTAAAATCAAAATATTCTAAGTGTTGAAAGAATTAAAGTTAATGAAAATTCTTTGGAAGGTACAAATATAATAAGTGTTTAAAGAGCATCTTAGTGATTAATTGGAAAGGAGTAACTGTGACATTGCTTAAAAGAAATTTAATTACTTGTTCCATTAGTTGAATACACAAATTTAGCTAAGCACCAATCAAAATTGATCCTTGTGGACAAACCCGTACTTGCATACTAATTACATCTGAACCCATGCATTTGCGGTGAAATTAAAATATTTTGAACATACATTTTTAAGAAGTAATTTCAAAAAGTTCGAGACAATCAGCTAAATTTAATTTCTCAGCTCTAACTCTTTTGTGAATTTCCCTAAAATTGCTCATCAAAGAATACCTTTCCGTGAAGCAAGTCACATTATAGGAAAAATAATTCATCATATTTTATCATCCACTATAGTTGTATTTGCTATTATATCAATAAAATTCATCGCACAGAAAAAGTATTATATAGGTCCATTGAATAATTGGATTACCCACGGAGTAAGTTCATTGATTACGGGCTTTACCCTCAGATTTTGTAACTTAGACATGAATCATGATTTCTTCTGTGAATTAATTAATTTACCAGCAAACTAAGCTGTCGATCATCATTCCATCACTTCCTTTTCAATAAACAATCGCTAATATATTCATATATATAATTTTCACGACGTAAAACTTAATTCATGCATAATTAAAGTGAATAAACATGCATAATGTTTAAAAATATAGTTAACCTTTCAATCATCATTATCCAATGCAAAATGCAACTAAAACTCAGTAAAATGCATGAATTAATACCTATAAAATGCACACTTTTGAGTTTAAACAAGTCCCCTATACCTAAGTTTTGCTAGTCCCTTAGCAAAATACTAAAATAAGACTATAAAAACCATGAGAGTAATAAAGACAACTAAGTAAAATTAATTAAAACTATACTAAGTCACTTTCCTAGGGAACACGACTACACTTAGCAAGTGCAACAAGCCTTTAAACCCTTAGGTTAGTGGCAAAGTTGTGTCTTCAGAGGATTTTTAGTGGACACACCCACAAAGTCCAAAGAAAAAGAAATAACAAGGGAGTGAGAGGAAATAGAATCAAACAATGGATTGTCTAAATCACTTGCTGCTATGAAAATTTTTGGGGAATGAGGTGGCTCAGCCTTACAATACTTTATTTCCTTGTCGTTAAATTGAATAGATTCTCCTTAAAATATGAACAAGAATTCACCCATTCGTAAGAACCATCTATCTTATGCAAGCAAGAAGAATTCACACCTTCTCCACTCTCAATCAAAGAAATAAATCATTTAAAACAAGCACACATCTTACCAACAAATAGGCGTAATCTAAGATATTCCCTTCCTTCCTAAAGATATTAGAAAATGCTTTGGTTGGTGGACAAGGGATAAGACAATTAATATACCATCACTCAAAATGTTCAATTGTTGATAACATTCCACTTCACCCTCACATCCCAAGTGGCTACGAATATCCCCTTTTTCTACCCAAATTGACATTGATTCCTTGATTTTCTTTTGCTACTATTCTTCTTCTCCAATGCACGAGTGCAATGGCTTCGTCTTCCAACCCTCCTCCTATTGTTCCATCCTCTACCTATTCTTGGATCAAATTGCTGAACTTTGAGAAGTTCAGCCTAGTTGTGGCAACGTGGCATGATGAAGGAAAGAGGGAGAAGAAGAGGTCTGAATGAGAGCAAGAACTAAAGAATGTGGAAGAAGACATAGCAAAATGCATCAAATTGGGTATGGAAGTTTCAATAAATGTTCTTGCTTTTTTGAAAGATAAAATAGCTTCCTACATTGAAAAAGAATCAATGCAAGATAGGGCACTTTGACCTAAAAATGAACTGACACAGGCTCTCTTGAATAAGAAATGTCACTTCTGGTTTCATAGAGAAATATACTGTTTGGCCACAGGTAACAAGGAGGAAAGACGTATATATCTAGGCCGTGGAAAGTAACAAGGAAAAAGTTTGTATCCAGTGAAGAATGGATGAAGCTACTAAGGTTTAATGATTTTAAGCTTACTTCAATGGATTGGCATATGACCAGTTGAATGCATAACAAGACAAGGCAAAAGATTTTGAAGGATTTACAGTACCAACTTCAATTGTTTCAAAATAAATTGCATGAAGAGTTTACATCCCTTCCCACAAAGGTGGTACAAGCCATTGATGAACATACATAATAGGTGGTGAACGATGAGTTTGCAATTAGGCCCAAGAATGAACTGGCCTAGAAGATTGTTCATACTAGGGCTGAGCTATGGTTCATGAAGACTTTGTATTTTATCACTATCCATAATTTGAATAGATCAGCACTCATTGAAGATGTTGTTTTTGCTACTCCCTGAGAATATAGATGAGAGGGAGTAGTTTGAATTTTTCATCCAACAGTATCTTTCCCTTGGGGAAAGTCAGGAGGTGGTTGAAATAGCTACCCAAGTTGATTTGTATGACTGGAAGAAAATTATGGTCGAAAAGGCCTCCATTGAAGTTGAAGTTTCCAATTTTGAACAAGTGGCTATAAAGATTGAGCCACAGGAATATAATATTCCTTATGTCAGTGAGGAGATAGCTACTCCCTCAGTGGCTCAAAAGGAAGATAGACAAGAAGATGAACAACTATAGGAGGAAGAAGGGAAGATAGACAAGAAGATGAACAACTGTAGGAGGAAGAAGAAGAACAACAACAAGAAGAAGAACAAGAAGAAAAGGAAGGACAGGAGGAAGAAGAAGATGATATCACTCTTGGGGACTATCTCCAACAGTATAGAAAGAGAACATCCTCCTCCTCTGATGAAATTGTTCCTAAGGATATTCCCCTTGTTCCGGAAGTTGAAGAACAGGTGGAAACTCAAGTAAGCCTTAAATTTTCCAATTTGACCACTGATTTCATTTTCAAATTAACTTAAATATTCATATCTCATTTTATCCTTAAATTTGACTTTCAGGAACAAAGGTTTCTAGTGGGACCAGTTGTTCCCACTATTGAATTACAAGATTTTGGGGCAGTGGAGAGGACCATAAATGAAGCTATTATTTTTGCTTCAGAAGAGGTCCAGGTAAAAAACTTTTTTTTAAAAAAAAAAAATTTCTCTTTCCGTTCAATTCTTTTAGTTTATAAACTCTTCTTAACCCCCTTTTTTTTGTTTGTAGGATGCTCAAGCAAGAGAATTTCTCTCTTCTAAGAGAGATTAGTGGGAAGCAGTTGCAGAGAGTCCTCCTATTCCCAGCCAATATGTGGATAGTTCAAAGCAGCTAGAGATTGCTATTGAGCACAGATATGATTCTAGTGGAGTGGAAAATGTTTTTGAAACTGAAGATACTCCACAGAATTTTAACAAAGAAATAGTGGTTTTCTCACCAACCAATGAACAATATGAATGAATTGCAACACCTACAGCACCATCATCCTTGAAATTCACTGATCCAGCCCACTAGGAAGAGAACAATTTGGTATTCTTCAGGAATCATGAAGCTTATACTCTCTTCCAACAAATCAAAGGCTATGATGCTTTGTTTAGTAGGCCAGTGGATTTTGATTTCATGGATGAAATCAAATAATAGCTTGACTACCAAGGTTTGCTGACAATTATCCCAAGGACAGGTGGAAATTTAAAAGTTGAGAATTTAATACCTACTTTTTATGCCAATTTACATTTAGAGGATAGTGTTTATGTTAGTAATGTTATAGAGGTGGACCTTCATCTGACACCTAAGTTTGTAAATGAAAGCCTGGGTCTGAAAAATGAGGGCATAGAGATTCTTGAATCTACAACTATGACAGATTGGTCAGCACAAGACATGAAGAATTGCATGGCCATCAACCCTCGGATCAATTTGTTTAATAGGCTGAAACATTTAAGGGGTAAAGCTCATATGATTGCTCTAATTCTAATTAGATTTATATATCAAAGGCATGGACATGATTTAGAATTGTCCACCTTTGTAAAGATCACAACATATGCAGTTTTAAACAGAATTCAAATGAATTGGTATAAAATATTCATCTCGAAAATCACCAATATAAAGAAGAAATTGTTTTATGGTGATCTCAACTATCAACTGGTATCCAACTCTTCAAATTTATCTTACTGGTTTGTAAAGAAGTTAAAGTCCAGAGTATTAACTGCCAAAGATCTCAAACAGTTATCTAAGGAAGATAATCTTGCCCCTCAAATTCCTCAAGATGTTGGTGCCTCCTCATCCCAACTTTCCTGAGATGTGAAATGAAGGAGAAATAGAGGAGGATAGGTTCGGCGGTGCCCTCCTTCTGTCATCCCCTCAAGTGTAAAGTCGAAAAGAATTGGAGGAGGACAGCTTTGACGATGTCCCCCTTCTGGTCCTTCGGTGTGCATTTTTTTCTTTCTTTTTTTTGTGTTTGTAGAGGAGTTGAAGGGAGACAGCTTCAGCAGTGCCCCCTCTTCGACTCTCCTTATATCATTACTTGTTTTTTCTTTTACCTTCCCCCCGTCCTTCTTTTTTGCTTCTCACCTTGCGACGATGATGGTCAGTTGTTTGCAAGTGAGCGAATGGTGGAGGGAGTCGCGTATGGGTAGAGTTGGTGGCATGCGGAAATGGTCGATGCTTCAGTTCTGGTGGAGTGTTGATGTGGGACTGGCCGGTGAGCGTCTTTGTTGGAGGCTAGTTCCGAGCGAGCAAGTTCCCAAAGGGCTACGGCATTGCAATTGCACGACAAGGAAGTCCGAGGCCATAGCTCCCCTCGTCCTCCCCCTAACCTTGTCCAATATTTATAGATAGAGATGGTTTCCAATTGAAGGTTGGGGTCGTGACGATCGTGCTAGACGTGGAGGCAAGTGATTGTGGAAGACACGAAGATCGTGGGCGATGGAGGATTTTTCCACCAACATATGGAGCTTATGTTGCTACTCTTGTATATGTTGGAGTTGGAGTGTGTGTATATATATATATATATATTTAACTCATTGTATACGAGTTTCATATATGGACTGTAATTTTATTTGTCCATGGCTAGGATTGTTTAAAAAAAAAAAAAATTTACCCTTTTATAAATATAATGAATTGGATTTTATTGGGATATGTGATTTTTTTTGGTTTCAACAATGTAATTAAATATTTTCAGTTTATATTTTGTGTTTGATTTACTTAAAGTTTTGTGGTCTATTCTCTTTTAAAAATTTCCACTTAACAGTTCATTGGATTATACTTTCATTGACATCTCTCTTCTTAACCATTTAAATCGTGGAATATTCTTTAATCATACTCCAGATCATTAATATTGTTTAATTTCATTAAATCCTAAACTTAAAATAACATCATCTAGCAAACAAAACCCCAAATGACTCAAAATACGATAACCAATGAGGACGGTTTGTGGGTAAATAGGTTAACCTACGAACTAACTCCATTGGTAAACAAGTTTACATTATACTAACATAGTAAGGCTTAAAATATAACTGTATAAATCTAAATGTTTTTCTCTTCTTTTATATATATATATATATATTATATTTTATATATATTTATAAATATATATATATATATATATGTATTTTTTAATCTTCTTCTAAGCTAACAACCTCTACATTTTTCCTATCTAAATATCTTAGAAAATGTTTTAATCTTTAACCATTAATCTTAAAAATCTCATGGCTTTGATGATCCTCCAAATCTACTACTCCAAATGGATAAACATGTTTGATAACAAATGGATCAACCCATCTGGATTTTAATTTTCCTGGGAAAGAGAGTAATCTTGAATTATATAATAAAACTTTTTGTCCTGTTTCAAACACTCTATAAAATTCTTTTATCATGTCATGCTTTCATTCTTTCTTGAGCTATTTTTGAACTTTCATAAGTCATATTTCTTAATTCTCCTAACTCCACTAATTGTACTTGTCTATTACTCCTTGATATTCAAATTCAATTGCTTAAGTGCCCATAATGCTTTATGTTCTAATTTCACAGGCAAATGACAAGCCTTTCCATACACTAATTTATATGGAGTTGTTCCCAATATCATTTTATAAGTTGTTCTATATGCCCAAAGAGAATCATCTAATTTATCCGACCAGTCTCTCCTAGTGGTGTTTACTACCTTTTCTAAAATTCCTTTAATTTGCTTATTAGCACTTTCAACTTGTCCACTAGTTTGAAGATGGTAAGGGGTGTCTAACTTATGCAACACTCTATATCCTTTTAACAATTTCTCAAAGTTTCTGCTACAAAAATGAGTTCCCCTATCACTAATAATTGCTCTCGAAACACCAAAATGGGAAATTATATTAGATCTCAAAAAACCCATTACTATTAGGGAATCATTAGTTTTAGTAGGGATTGCTTCTATCCATTTGGTTACATATTCTATTTCCAGGAGGATATAAATAAAACCATTTGAATTTGGAAAAGGTCCCATGAAGTTTATACCTCATACATCAAAAACTTCAACTTCTTCGATCAAGTTTAATGACATCATATTCCTTCTTACAATTCTACCTACATTTTAGCATTGAATACATCTTTTACAATATTCATAGGCATATTTGAACAAAGTCAGCTAATATAGACTGCTATGAAGCACCTTTAATGCTGTCTTTTTAGCTTCAAAATGTCCTCCAGTAGGTTGGTTATGACAAAATGATAACACTTGTTGAGTTTCAGTTTCTAGAATACATCTTCTTACAATCTGATTAGGACATTGCTTAAAAAGGTAAGGGTCATCTCAAAAGAAATATTTAACCCTAGATAGAAATATTTTTTTGTCAAAACTAGACCAATCATGAGGTACTAAGTCTGTAGCTAAATAATTAACTATATCAGCATACCAAGGTCAAGAATTCAACATAAACAATTGCTCATCTGGAAATGTGTCATCTATTAGCGGATTAGAGAGAAATGATGCATCTAACCTAGACATATGATCTGCAACAGTGTTTTCACAACCTTTCTTGTCTTTAATTTCTAAATCAAACTCTTGTAATAACAAAATCCATCTATTTAACATCATTTTTTACTAATAAGTACTTAAGTGTTGAGTGATCAGTGTAAATAATAGTGTGATTGCCTATTAGATATGATCTAAATTTTTCTAGAGCAAACACAACTGCCATAAATTCTTTTTTAGTTACACTGTAATTAATTTGTGTTTCATTTAATGTCTTACTAGCATAATAAATTACTCTTGGTAACTTATCTAATTTTTGACCCAATACTGCACCTAAAGCATAGTCTAATGCATCATACATTAACTCAAAAGGTTGGGACCAATCAAGTGCATAAACTATAGGTGAAGTAGACAAAGCTTCTTTTAGAAAGTTAAAGGCTTTCGTACACTCCTCATTAAAATCAAATTTTGCATCTTTAATTAACAACTGAGTTAAACATTGAGTAATTTTACTAAATTTTTTAATAAATCTTCTATAAAAGCCAACATGTCCTAAAAATGCTCTTATATCTTTAATTGTTCTGGGAATAGGTAAATTAGATATTAATTCCACTTTTGCTTTATCAACTTTTATCCCCTTAGCAAAAATAATGTCCTAGAACTATTCTTTGTTTAACCATAAAATAATATTTTTCCCAATTCAATACTAACTTTTTTTATTCACAACTCTAAGACACTTTTTCTAAATTACTTAAATATTTTCAAATGAGGCTCCATATATGGAAAAATCATCCATAAAAACTTCTAAAAAATCATTTATAAAGTCTGTAAAAATGTCTATCATACATATTTGAAATGTAACTGGTGCATTACACAGTCTAAAAGGCATACGACTAAAGGCAAATGTTCCAAAAGGATACGTAAAAGTTGTTTTCTCTTGATCCTCAAGTGCAACTGGGATTTAATTATAACCTGAATAACCATCTAGGAAGCAATAATACTCATGCCTTGCTAGTTTTTCTAACATTTGGTCTATAAAAGGCAATGGAAAATGATCCTTCCTAGTTGCTACATTAAGTCTTCTGTAATCTATACAAACCCACTAACTAGTTTGAACTCTAGTTGGAACTAATTATTTGTTATCATTTTCTTCAACTGTTATCCTAGATTTCTTAGGTACTACCTGTACTAGACTAACCCAAGAGCTATCAGATATAAGATATATTATATCATTATCTAACCATTTTAGAATTTCCTTTTTTACAACCTCTTTAATATTCGGATTTAGTCTTGTTTTGAACTTTTTGCAATCCATTTTTGATAAGATATGTGTTCGAAATATTTTAGTTTCACTGCAAGTGCACGAATTCAGATGTAGTTAGTATGCAAGTACAGGTTTGTCCACAGGGATTAGTTTTGCTTGGAGTTTAGTTAAATTGGTGTATTCAATTAGTGAAACAAGTAATTATATTTCTTTTAAGTAATGTCAGTTGCTCCATTCCAATTAACCACTAGGATGCTCTTTAAATACCTATTAAATTGTACCTTCTAGAGAATCTTTCATTTAATTTCTTCACCACTTAGAATATTTTGATTTTAAAATTAGTCTTTTAATAAATGATTCAAATTTTGCACTAAAAGACTCTATATAGTGAGTTTTACTTTCAAATACTTAATCCTTCTTAAGTCTTAAGATTATACACTTCAGTTTGCATATGATTTGTCATTTTGCGTAGAGAGGGCACTTAACCCTCGAGGTAACTCATGGGTAGACATCTTTACCCTTGAACTTACTCAAGGGTTGTGCAATAATTGTGAGTTTCAAATGTGTAAACAGTACGATTCGAATTAGCTGAAACTTCTAAGAGTTGAAAACTTATATTTTTGATCTTTTTAAATATTTTAAAATACAACAAACAACATAATGCATGAAACACAACATAGTACAAATAACTTGTAAAAATAAAATACAACATTCAACATTACAGGAAACCTAAAATCATTCTCTAAATATCGTAACCGAGTTGATAAAATGGGTGTTCATAAATTCGAGTGTACTTATAAAGGAAAAGTAAAATTAAAGAAAAAGGAAAACGAAAGGAACACCTAATGCTTCACTATAATTTCTCCCTTCGAAACTTGCTCAGGTTGAGAACTTCTCTTTGTCTTTACTTCCGGTCCACCAGGTCGTCAATCTGGTAGGCCTTCCTTTCGACCTTGAAATGAGATTTTAGGCATCACTCTGCAATTACACCAAGGAACAGAGGAGGAAGTAGTCAACGTCGAGAGTCTCTCCTTCAAGGATAGGCTCAAGTTGAGAAAAGAATAGCAAACACACTAAGAGAGTGATTGGAGAAGAGGAGGTCATCAATCTCCTCTCGAAAGAAGTGAATGGGTGGAAGGTAGAAGATGGAGAAGATGGAGAATGCCCTGTGAATGGTTATTTGAGGAAGAAGAGGAGGGGGGTGGTCAGTTTCATGGCTATGAGACTATTTTATAGATTGAGGGAGTGGTAGTTCACAAGCTAGCAGTTAGTAGGGACGTGGTGCACATCTGGACGTGTGAGATTGTTCCATGCAAGCCCACTTCTTTACCCTGTCTATCCATGTTCTCCATGGTTGAACTTCAACTAAATTAAATTCCTCAATTCCACTCTTATGCAAATTTCCTTGTAATTACTCATCGACTTCCCCTACAAATACTTAAGGAATACCTTTCATGAAACACATCATATTACAGGAGAAATAATTTATAACATTTAAACTTTAACTATAATTGTAATCACTATTACATCAATGAAATTCATCGCACAGAATAAGCAGGGCACAAGCTTGAGGGTAATCCAATTTACCCTCGCGTAAGTTCATGGGTAAACTTCTTAACCATCGAACTCTGCACTTAGACATAAATCCTGATTTTTTTCTGTGAATTAATCATTTATCATTTTATCAATCATTCATTCCCTTTTTCAGTAGGTAATCACCACAAATATAATTCACAACTTAAAACTTAATTCATACATCATTAAAGTGAATAAATGTGCATAATGCTCAAAAGTATAGTTAACCTTGTAATCATCATAATTCAATGCAAAATGCAACTAAAACTCATTAAAATGCATGAATTAATATCAATAAAATACACACTTTTGAGTCTGAACAAATCCTCATACTTAAGTTTTGCTAGTCCCTTAGCAAAATACTAAATTAAGACTATAAAAACTATGAAAGCAATAAAGACTACTAAATAAAATTTACTACAACTATGCTAGGCCACTTTCGTAAGGAACACAATTACACTTAGCAAGTGCTATAAGCCTTTAAACCCCTAGGTTACACTATTGGCGAAGTTGTATCTCTGGAGGGATTTTAGTGGATACACCCACAAAGTCCAAAGAAATAGAGAGAGACAGAGAGAAGAGAAATAGAACTAACCAAAGGATCATTTGAGTCACTTGTTGCTATAAAAATTTCAGGGGATTGTGGTGGCTGTCTTACAACACTCCCTCTCCTTACCCTTAAATCGAATAGACTCATTTTAAAATGTGAACAAGAAGTCACCTATTCATAAGAACCATCTGTTTTATGCAAGCAAGAGGAATTCACACATTCACTACTCTCAATCAGAAATTAATTCATTAACGTAGGCACACATCTCACCAACAAAAGAGGGTAATTTAAGATATTCCCTTCATTTCTAAGATATTGGAAAATGCTTTGGTCAGTAGACAAGGGATAAGGCAATAATACACCATCACTTAAAATGTTAATTTGTTGATATCATATCATTCTACTTCATTCTCACATCCCAAGTGACTTCGAATATTTCCCTTTTTTACCCATATTGACATTGATCCTTTAAATTTTTCTGATTCTTTTTCTTTTCTTTTTTCTTTCTTTCTTTTTTTCAATATATATATTTTTTGAATTGATTTTTTTTTCAGTACGTCCTTTCCCTTTCTTTTTTTTCAATTTTTTTTTTCATTTTTCAAAATAACACAAAGTAAATTACATAACTAGCATTGCGCTCTTAGAACTACTAAATGACCCTTAATCGATTAATTTCACCACCTTATATCTTCATAACCTAATTCCCAAATGAACTCCATGGTGCATTAAAGCTCATACCCTTGCTACCTTCCTTCAAACTCAGAAAAGTTTGGGAGATACCTTAGGATAATGCTCACCAAAATGGAAAATTTGTTCATATCATGATCATTTTTATGGTGGCACTCGACATAAGTTTATCTCTCCACACAAATGGGGTAATGAGAAAGGAAAATAATTCACTTTAGAAAACTAGGTTAACAAGGCATTAATTCAAATGAAACCGGAAGACTCAACTCATTACACAAGTTAATTTGAAATCCATCTCATCTAAGGGCAATAGGTAGCTTGGAATTGGCTCTGGAAATTCTCCTCTCAATATAATAGGGTCTTCCCATTAATTCTAATAGCAATACTTGAAACTTACATTCCTCAAGGTTTGTTCTTGAGTAAAAACATAAAAGATATTAAAGATGTGAAAATCAAAGAAAATCACAAATATCGGAAAAGAAAATTTTAAAATTTTTGAACATTTTTAACATACTTAAACTACTTAAACATAAACCTTAAACATAAACCTTACCCCCCCCCCCCATACCTAAACTTTGCATTATCCTCAATGTAAATGGAAAAGTTCAGTATAGATAGGAAAATTTATGACAATTACGAAATATAATAAACATCCCCAATATCAAACATGAAAATGTGATGCATGCTAAATAATGCATTGAACTTAATAGGATGAAGCATGTGAAATGCACAAGTAATGCTATAGAAATTAAATACAAGTGTTATGCATCAATAAAATATGATGATAAGGAGGTAATATATTTTTTTCTTCATAGAAACAAAATAAAAGAAATAAAAACAGCCCTCCTATGTATCTATGCTTGTGGAATTTTAATGGCTCACAAGAAAACTAGGTGGTTTATAAACAAACACCACTAAACTGCAGCCTCATTGGCTTAAGTTGTGTGGTGTTGTTCATTCCCTCCATGAGTTGTGTCCATTAGGTAAACGGGGATTTTGAATAGATTGACCTGGAAGAGCACCTTTGTTTTTGAGATTAAGTGAATTAGATATTTGGTTCAATTGTGTCTCAATTTTTTTAATAGCTTGATCATGTGAAACAATTTGAGAATTGGATTTTAATGTTGTCTACTTTTTGCATTAAGCTTGCTAATTGTTTCTCAAAATTTTGATCATGAATAGGTTGGTTGTGATTTAAATTTAAAGAACTATTGTTCATTGCATTTTGTTCAATAAAAGGCTGTCCTACAAATTGAGGTGGTTGTTGGCCTAGGTTTTTCCTTGAAAAATTAGGATGGTTCATCCACCTAGGATTATAAGTAGGATTGAAATTGGAGTTGTTACGTTGATTATAAAATAAAGTATTAACATCTTAAGAGCCATTTAAAATAGGACAGTCCTCTACAACATTACCTATGGCTAAGCAAGTTCTACATTTTGGCATGGTAGGCTCAATCTTTTGTTTAAGTTATAGTTCATCAATTTTATGTATTAAGCTAGCCATCTTAGCTTCTAAAGCAACATGTGGTTCAACAATATGGACTCCCCTAGGGGTAGGAATTTGTTCCTAACTTACTTCAGCAGCACTCTCCCATTGGGCAGTTCTTTTGCCTAGATCTTCTAAAAATTTCCAAGCATTATCTATTCCTTGGTTTAGAAATCCATTTTGACTCAAAGATTCTAAGAGTGTCTTTGTGTGATAATCAATTCCTTCATAAATAATTTAGATATGGGTAACTCTCTCTACTCCATGATGTGGGCATTGAGTTAAGAGGTCACGAAACCTTGCAAAATATTTCCAGAAACGTTCTCCTGGTTTCTTTCTACAATTTAAAATTTCATTTTTCCTTTTAATTGTGACATGCATTGGATAGTATTTTCCTAGATATTCAGAACAAAATTGATTCCAAGTGATAATAGAATTTGGTTGTAAACTGTATAACCATCTTTTTGCACTATCTTTTAAAGCAAAAGGCATATATCGTAATTTAATTGCATCAACAAACATGTTTGGTACTTTCATCATATTAAAAACTTCATTAAATTCTTTTAAAAACCAATAAACATCTTCTTTTTCAAATCCATGAAATTTTGGTAATTGGTTGATGTAATTGGAATTTAATTCAAATCTATCATTAGCAAATTCAGGAAGTATTATGCAGGAAGATTCATCCATTAAATTAGGGTAAAACATACTACCTATTGTTTGTTCTCTAGGTTGTTCTTCCTATGGAGCAGCCATAATTGTTCTTCTTGTAGGTGTTCAGACTAACCTATAAAATGAATACCTAGACCAACCTGACATACAACATTTAAATATAAAGGAAGATTTGCTTGTGTACCATCATTAAACAAGCTTTAGCTGTCATTTCATGTTATCACGCAATAGGTACATCTATTTACAATAACACCACAACTATAGTAAATGATATAAAATTTCAGATTTAATAAAAACATGCAACAAAACAACAAAGATGTTCATTTAGATTTGAGTACAATATAACAAAGATGTTCCAAAAGAAATTAATGCCCCTTTGTGCATTAACCCTCATTCCACGACCTATGTTCATAGTACTCTCCTTCTCCCACGACACACTATGGCTTCGACTTCCACTGCTCCTCCCCTAGCTCCAACAACAAGCTTCGAATGGATAAAAATGCTAAAAGAAATTAATGCCCCTTCATGCATTAACCCTCATTCCACAACCTATGTTCATAGTACTATCCTTCTCCCATGACACACTATGGCTTCGACTTCCACTGCTCCTCCCCCAGCTCCAACAACAAGCTTCGAATGGATAAAGATGCTAAACTTCAAGAAGTTCAGACTGAATGTAGAGATGTGGCACAATGAGGGCAAACAAAAGCTCAAAGCTACGATTAGGAAGCAAGAACTCAAAATGGTAAGGGAAGACATTGTTGAGTGTCTAACATAGAGTAAGGAAGTTGGTATTGTAGTTCCAACCTTTCTAAAAGATAAAATAGTCTCTCACATTGAGAGAGAAGTAGGGCAGGAGCAGTTAGCTCACCCTAAAAATCATTTAGCACAAGAGTTGGTTAGGAGGAAATGCATTTTCTAGTTTCATAGAGAAGTCTTTTGTTTAGCCACTACTAGGTCTATTAAAATTAGAACAAAGACTTATATTGCAAGCTCATGGCAAGTAATGACACCAACAAAATCCATTTTAACTGAGGAGTGGATGAGGTTACTATGATTTGATCAATTTGAGTTGGCATCTTCAAAATGGCACAAGGGTAGTGTTTACTCCGCCACTAACAACACTTGTAATTCTTTTCTTATATCAATTGTGTGTGCAAAATATTTTAATTTACCGCAAGTACACGGGTTCAAATGTAATTAGTGTGCAAATACGGGTTTGTCCACAGGGATTAGTTTTTGCTTGGTGTTTAGCTAAATTGGTGACTTCAATTAAGTGAAAAAATTGATTAAATATCTTATAAGCAATGTCACGGTTGCCTTGTTCCAATTAACCGCTAGGATGGTCTTTAAATACCGATTGTGTTACACTTTCCAAAGGATTTTACTTCCAAATATTTAATTCTTCTTAAGCTTTGGCAGTATACCTTTCAGTTGCATAAAATTTAATGTTCTACATAGAAGAAGCACTTAACCCTCGAGGTAGCTCGTGGCTAAACGTCTCTACCCTCGAACTTACACGTGAGTAGTGCGATAATTGTAAGTTTCAGATGTAAAAACAACACGATTCAAATTGGTTGAAACTTCTAAGAGTTGAATGATTATATTTTTGGTCTTTTTATATATTTCAAAACACAACACATGATACAATACAAGAAACACAGTACAATACAAACAACTTGTAAAAGTAAGAATGCAACATTCAACATTACAGCAAATATAAAAACATATTTTAATTACCATAATTAAGTTGATAAAGTGTGTGATTGTAGATTTGAGTATAGTTGTAAAAACATAAAGTAAAATAAAGAAAATAAAAATGGAAAGAACACCTAATGCTTCACTATAATTTCTCCCTTCGAAACTTACTTAGGCTGGGAACTTCTCTTTGTCTTTACTTCCGGTCCACCAAGTCGTCAATCTAGCAGGCCTTCCTCTTGACTTTGCAGTGAGATTTTGGGGCATCAATCCGTAATTACACCAAGGAATAGAGGAGGAAGCAGCCAGCGCCAAGAGTCTCTCCTTCAAGGATACGCTCAAGTTGAAAAAAGAATAGCAAATACACTACGCGAATGGTTAGAGAAGAGGAGATCGTCAATCTCCACTCAGAAGAGATGAGTGGGTGGAGGTTGGAAGATGGAAAATGCTCTGTAAATGGTGGATGAAGGAAGAAAAGACGGGGGGGTGGGTTTAGTTTCAAGGCTACAGGAATGTTTTATAGATGGGAGGATTGGCAATTCACGAGCTGGTAGTTAGCAAGGGCGTGGTGCATGTCTGGACATGTGAGATCAGCCCATGCAATCCACTACTTTAGTCTGTCCGTCCACGTTTTTCATAGTGAAGCTACAGCTGCAACTGAATTAATATTTAATTCTACTTTGTTACGCAATTCCTGCAGTTACTTATCAAATTTCCCTACAAATACTTAAGAAATACCTTTCGTGAAACGCATCATATTACAAGAGAAATAATTCATAACATTTAAATCTTAACTGTAATTGCAATTGCTTTAATATCAATGAAATTCATTGCACAGAACAAATAGGGTACAGGTCCGAGGGTAAACCAATTTACCCTCGCATAAGTTCGTGGGTAAACCCTTAATACTCGTAGAATGGTCCGAGGATAAACAGGATAACCCATGGACAAGTCCGTGGGTAAACAGCTTAACCCTCAAACTTGCATTTAAGCATAAATCATGAGTTTTTCTTTGTATATTAATCATTCTATTAGCAATCTAAAGAGTCAAATGCCAATCGTTCATTCCTTTCTCAATAGGTAATAAACATAAACATAATTAACAACTCAAAACGTAATTCATGCGTCATTAAAGTGAATAATCATGCATACTGCTCAAAAGTATAGTTAACCTTGTAATCATCATAATTCATTGTAAAATGCAAATAAAACTCATTAAAGCACAAGAATTAATATCAATAAAATGTACATTTTTTAGTCTGAACAAATCCCCCATACTTAAGTTTTGCTAGTCCCTTAGCAAAATACTAAAATGAAACTATAAAAACTATGAAGGTAATAAAGACTACTAAATAAAACTAACTAAAACTATACTAGGCCACTTTCGTAGGAAACACGACTACACTTAGCAGGTGCAGTAAGCCTTTAAACCCCTAGGTTACCCTAATAGCAGAGTTGTGTCTTTGGAGGGTTTTCAATGAATACACCCACAAAGTCCAAAGAAACAAAAGAAATAAGATATAAGAGAAAGAAAGAAAAGCAGAGAGGCGAGAAACAAAACCAACCCAAGGATCGTTTGAATCACTTGTTGCTAGAACAGCTTCAGGGGGATGAGATGGCTCAGTCTTACAACACTCCCTCTCATTGCCCTTAAATCGAATAGACTCATTTAAAATGTGAATAAGAAGTCACCTTTTCATGAGAACCATATGTCTTGTGCAAGCAAGAGGAATTTGCACCCTCACTACTCTCAATCAAGAATTAAATCATTACAACAGGCATACACATCTCACCAACAAAAGAGGGTAATATAAGATACTCCCATCTTTTCTAAGATATTGGAAAATGCTTTGGCCGGTAGACAAAGGATAAGACAATAATATACCATCACTCAGAATGTTAACTTGCTGATATAGTATCATTTCACTTCATTCTCACATCCCAAATGACTTCACATATTTTCCTTCTTCTACTCATACTAACATTGATCCCTTAAGTTTTTTGATCTTTTCTCTATAAATATTCCTCATTTTCATTCAATATTTTTCAGTACTTCTTTATTTTCTTTCTTTTTTTTTCTTTTTTTTTAATAAAAACATATAAAAATAAAGTAAATGACATAGCATTGCACTTTTAGAACTAATAAATGACCCATAGTCAATTAAATTCACCACCTTATACCTCCATAATCTAATTCCCAAATGAACTCCATGGTGCATTAAAGCTCAAACCCTTGCTACCTTCCTTCACATCACCTCTAACTTAGAAAAGTTGGGAGATATCCCAATATAATGCTCACTAGAATGAAAAATTTTCATATCATGATTAAATTTTGTGGTGGCACTCAGCATAGGTTATCTCTCCACTCAAACAGGGTAAATCACCTCTAGTATCGATGAATTTGTTCTCTTGAACCTATGTTAGCTTACATTTGTGACTTATTTGATATTATTGCAATGCCATTTTCATTGTTGTTTCATGTTACCATGTAGTTGTATGATACAATTTGTTTTACATCCTTGGAAGTCAAATGCTTTTACCATGTCATGCATGTTAGCTTGCATTTTATCTATTAGTTTTTGTAGTTTCTTTTACTTTGTATAGGTTCCTTTCCTTTGTTTCTTTTTTGTTTCTTGTATGTAAATAGATTTAGATCTTCCTTATACCTGGATTTTCCCTCAAATGTATTATATATTGAGTTATTTTTTGCAAGGACCCTAACCCTGATGAATAAGAATTATTAGGGATTTCTCCTCCACCATTTTTTCCTCTTCCATCTCAGCAAGTGATGGCGACTGTGCTCATTCAACTATGATTCAAGGTCGGCGATGCTAGATGAGGGCACATCAAGTGCTTTTCACATGGTATTAGAGTGAGGCAACATCCATCAGTGATGTTCCATTGTTCCCTTGATTGATTCCTTTGTTTTCATTATCACCCACTTATTCATTCTTCAATTCTGCAAAGAATCTTTTGTTCAATGGAGTCTTGCATAGATTTCTTGCTCCTTGCGTTATTGTCTTTGAAGCTTCTTTTTTTTTTCTATTCTCTATGGAGGAAGAGAATAGTACTATGATGGATTTGGGAAATGATGCTCATAACAACCCTTTTTATATAACTTCGTGTGATTATTCTATCAACACATTGATCAATAAGAAGTTAGAAAGGGATAACTACCCGATGTGGTGTCGATCCATGAAAAAGGCCCTAAATTCTAGGAATAAATTCGGATTTGTTGATGGGACTATTAATCCACAGCCCAAAACTAATATCAAATGGTTTAAGCAATGGGATAAAATTAGTGATCTTGTTGTTACTTGGATCGTGAACCCTTTAGAGTCCAATATAGTTGATAGTGTTGGATATATGGATGTAGCCAAAGACATATGGGAAGATTTGAGAAGTAGATTCTTAGAAACAAATGCTCTTAGAATTTTCAAAATCCAACGCAACTTGGCAAGGTCTCACCAAAATCAAAGTTCTATTTTAGTTTATTTCACTAAATTAAAAGTTTTATGGGATGAGTTGTTAATATATCAACCTATCTAAGTTTGCACTTGTGGCACTATGAATTCTTGCACATGTCAAGCTATGGCTACATATGTTGAAAGGAGAGAAGAAGAAAGGGTTATACAGTTCTTACTTGGATTGAATGAGACATATTCTATTGTGAGTAGTGAAATCCTCCTCAATAGTCCTTTACCTAGTTTGAGCAAAGTTTACAATCTAGTTTTGCAGGAGGAAAAACAACGTGATGTAGCACATGATTCCAATAATAGTGAAAACTTGGCTATGGTTGCTAACAAGGCTGGCCAATTTAACAAGAACAACAACAACAATTTTTAGGGGAAGAGTAAAAACAATAAGAAGTTGTTTTGCACTCATTGTAAAGCTAACAGACATACAATTGAAAGATGTTATTGGCTAGTAGGTTTTCCACCTGGTCACAAGCTTCATAAGGTGCATCCGAGAAAACAACCCTCCAACAAAAATGCTAGTAATCAAAAGGGTCCTGCAGTTCACAATGCCATCATAGATGTCAATCAACAACAACAAATGCCCTAATTTTCCCAACAGTAATATAATCAAATTGTGAATTCAATACATAGCTTTAATTGTAGTGAGGAGCCACCTATTTCTACAGTAGGTATTTCTTCATGTTTAGAGTTAGAAAAATTGGTTAATATTGTTATCAATTTGTTAGCTTTCTTTGCTTCTTATGGACAAAATATTTGAATTATTGATACCAATGCAACTAACCACATGTGTGGTGATTTGAGATTAATGAAAGATGTTAAAAATGTCAGTGATATTCAGCCAATTAAATTACCCAATGGAAATTTTGCTCATATTCAGTTAGTTGGAAAATCAGTTGTTAATTCAAATCAATACAACTCTCATGGATGTCTTATATGTGCCTTCTTTTAAATTCAATATGCTTTCTGTCGGAAAATTTAGTGAAAAGCTAATTACTATTTTCTATTTTTCTCCCATATATGTTTGATTCAGCACCTTCAAGCCAAGAAGACAATTGGAGTGGGAAGGTGAATTAGAGGACGCTACATACTATGGATTCTCAAGCTTTTGCTACAACCACAATTGTTTCCTCCTCAATATGGCACAAACGTCTTGGACACACCCAAAATAGAGATATTTTACAGAATTTATCTTCTAAAAAAAATGTTCCTTTTAGTAATTGTGAAGTTTGTTCTATTGCCAAAATGAAATGCTTACCTTTTAATCATACTACTTCCAAATCTTTTGATGCTTTTCAATTGATTCATTGTGATATATGGGGCAAGTTTCCTATTGGCACACATTTAAATTTTCATTATTTTCTAACTATGGTTGATGATTACACTAGAACTACTTGGACTTTCTTGATGAAGTCAAAATTAGAAACTTTTATACATGTTAGAAATTTTATTGCTCTTGGTGAGAATCAATTTCATGCTAAAGTTAAAGTTTTGAGGAGTGATAATGGAGTTGAGTTCTTATCCAGCTCCATGACCAAGTTGTTGAATGAGAAAGGCATAATACATCACAAGTCCTGTGCCTACACCCTTTGTTAGGGCTGCAGGGTGTGGAGACGGTCTTCCACTAGAGAGCAGGTGGAAGCTGGGTCCACGAGGTGGCAACCACGCAACAACAACCAGGTGTCGAAGTGTTCAGATTGCAAGAGTGAAGAGTCAACTTCCGCCAAAGAATAGGTGGATGCCAAGATCACAAGGCGACAGTAGGGTATTAGGCATCTGGGTTGCGCAGAAGACTAAGAGCGAGAGCACAGGACCTTATCCTTACGACCTTAAGTCTATAGCTTAAGATTATGGTCGTAAGTATACAGAAATAAGTCTACAGACAGGCGTAGAGCTACGAGAGGGTGGGAGCCGAAGACCAGCAAAGTGGGAGTATGACCCAATCAGCTTGGCGGCAACCAGCCTAGGAGAACCAATAGATAGGTCAATAGAGCAACAGCCAGTTGGAGGATCATGCGGCCAGAAGTCAAAACACAGGCGACTGTAGTTTCGGTAACCAAGCACGTCCATGCGGCTGCCAAGTGGCAATAAGCTCAAAGCTGGCAATATGTTTGAGGGTCCGTCTCTTAGGATTTTCTTTTATAATTCCCTATATATATGGTGTAATGTATCTTGCTGAGATATGACACTATTGAGAAACTATTGTAAAATGGAGAAGAAGGTGTAGGCGTAAGTGGGAGAGATCGATAGATCAATTCGTGTGATTGTCTGTTGGTGACACGAAGGTTGAAAGAGCATCAGCATCCTGTGGAGTAGGCTGTTCTGCCGAACCATGTAAAATCATGTGTCTACTTCTTCCTTCTTCCTCCTCCTTCTTCCACCCATACGATACTGTGAGAGAGAGCTTATGTTTCATCATCGACGAACAACTTGAGAAGATGCACGTTGTTAGAACACGCATGAGTTGAGGCTTCCAGGCAATCGTGACATGGTCACAGAAAGAGGATCATTTTCCCAATAATTAGTATCAGAGCTTCCCAGTCAAGTAGGAGCATCGTTGGAAAACACGAAGTAGGTACGTAGTTACAGGTGGAGGAGTCAACTACTAGGTAGAACCAGCCAACAACTGGGTGAGCAGAGCAGTGTTCGGAGGAGAGTGCCGTTGGGAGTAGGCAGTCGTCAAGAGTAGACGACATTCAGCAAGAGAAGCGATAGCCAACGGAGCAGAGCACCATCCAGAGGAGAGCGCTGTTTGCAGTAGGCGGTCGTCAAGAGTAGATGACATCCGACAGGAGTAGCAGTAGCCGGTGGAGCAGAGCAACATCTAAAGGAAAGTGCCACAAGTAGCAGGTGGTTGTCTGGAGCAAACATCTGATAGGAGAAGCGGTAGCTGGATAGTTCCACCTAGAATCCCGAAGAAGTACGTGATGGTAGAGGAGAGGAAGCTCGGTGTTGACAAGTTCGACGAGAGAGATTTCAGATTCTAGAAGATGCAGATGGAGAACAGTCTATACTAGAAAGATCTCCATCAGCCACTATCAGGAAGAAAACTGGAGAAGATGGAGCAAGAGCAGTGAGAGCTTTTAGATAGAAAAACTCTTGGGCTAATCAGATTATCGTTGGTAAGGAACGTGTTGTTCAACATTGCTAAGGAGAGGACAATGGCTGGAGTCATGTGGGCCCTATCCAACACCTACAAAAAGTCAATGATGTACAATAACGTTTTCCTTATGCACAGACTCTTCAACATGAAGATACGGGAGGGAACATCGGTGGCCAACCGCTTGAATGAGCTCAACACGATACTGACTCAGTTGGATTCAATGGAGATCATGTTCGATGATGAAGTCTGGGCATTGATCATGTTGTCGTCGTTACTAGGGAGCTAGTCAACCATGGTGACTTCTGTGAGCAACTCTTTGGGACATCGAAAGCTGGACATGGGTGACGGATTTGGTATTGAAAGAGGACATCCACCGGAAGAGCAGCGAAGAGGTGTCAACATCAACACTCAGCGTGAAGAGCAAAGGATGGAGCCAATTCAGGGGCCAAAGATCCAACTAGCAGAATGCATGTGGCAGGAGCAAAAGCCGCTCGGAAATCAAGTGTTGGAACTACGAGAAATTCAGACACTTCTGGTCGAAGTGTTCGGAACCCAAGAGGGCAGACACAGATGCCACTAGGGGAGCTAGGGTGAATGTGCTAACAGACGATGCAGGTTATGCCTTGATTTGCTATGTCGACAGTCCAATCGACACATGGGTGATGGACTCAGGTGCATCGTTCCATACGATGTACCGAAAGGAGCTGTTGCAGAACTATCGGGAGATGCCTATACAGAAGGTTTATCTAGCCAACAATATGTGTTTGGAAGTTCTTGGATGAGGCAATGTCTGAATCCAACTAAAGCAAGGACTGTGGAGACTTCAGGAGGTAAGGTACGTCCTTGACTTGGCCAAAAATCTCATTTCTGTAAGCTAGCTTGATGAGCAAGGTCACCATGTCGACTTTGGAAGCGACAAGTGGAAGGTGACGAAGGGTACCTGGGTGGTAGCAACCGGCCAAAGAACCGGTACCCTGTACCTCACAGTAGGAGAGGCAGAAAGTGAGGCAGATGGCTGACTAGCAGTGGTGGCAACTGCCACAGAAGTGTCCGAGCAATGGCACTACCAGATGGGACTAAAGGTGCTAGCAGCCAGTAGAAGGATTCCAAAACTAAGGGAAGTCCACCTGAAGAGTTGTGAGAGCTACATCTTGGGGAAGCAGAAGAGGGTCAGCTTCTCATGGGCGACACACGGTCCAGAGCCAAGTAAGTTAAACCTGGTGCACACAGACGTGTGGGGGCTGGCACCAATCTATTCATTAAGTGGCTCCATATACTATGTCACGTTTATCGATGATAGTACCTGAAAGGTCTAGGTGCGCTTTCTCACGCACAAGTTAGAGGCTTTCCAAGCTTTCAAGAAGTGGAAAGCAAAAGTGATAAACCAAACAGGGAGAAAGGTGAAGTGCATCAGATCAAACAACAAAGGAGAATATGATAACAAGGAGTTCATTGACTTCTATGAGATAGAATGAGTCAAGAGAGTCCAAATAGTACCCGAAACCCTGCAAGAGAACGGGGTTTCTGAGAGAATGAACCAAACGTTGAACGAGAAGGCCCGGTGCATGAGGCTACATGCTGGGTTTTCGAAGATGTTCTGAGAGGAAGCCATCAACATGGTGACTTACCTGATAAATCGGGGGCCATCAGTCCCAGTTGACTTCCGAATGCCGAAAGATGTGGAGTGAGAAGCAGGTCAGTCTTGCTCACCTACGGATTTTTGGTTGTTTATCCTACCAACATGTCAGTGAGGACAAGAGGGATAAACTAGACCCAAAATCGAGGAAGTGCTACTTCATTAGGTATAGACAGGAGTATCTTGGCTACCAACTCTAGGACGACAAAGCCAAGAAGGTGGTTTGTGTGAAAGACATCATTTTTGAAGAGAAGCACTTGTACAAGCACAGGAGTGCAGAAATAGTCGAGCGGCAGCCGAGTAGAGTAACCCAACTACCGGTCGCAAAAGATGTCATTTTCAAATATTGTCGTGCTAGCACAAAATTCATGTCATGTTGTGCCATGCCGACATAGCACAAATGACATGTTTAAGTGTGGGTGATGGGATTCTACTCAATGCCTGTTTGTGATAAAAGAATCTTCCATACTTGTCAATCTTTGCAAAGTTTCTCGAATTTATTTTTAATTTGAATTCTTGTTCGTTTGCAACTTGTAAGATGTTCGAAAAAAATTTCAATAAGTTAATAACCCTTACTTGTGAAGTGTGTGCCTAATTTATGTCCCATATTTGAGACCTCAATGCACACATTAATGAACTCTGAAATCAAATCATCTTGCCAATCAGCATGTTGTGATGTTAGTCATGACTTCGTGGAATGTGAAGTGCTAACTCCACCATGCAATGTATGTTGTCCAGGCTATGCACCACTCTGCATGTGTTGTGAACTACCCTGCATATCCTACAAACTATGCAGTGTGGTCTATATGGACATGTTGAAACACATATTCAAAAACTATCATTGTTATCCATTTCCACTACCATGACAATGAAGTAAATAGTTAATATTTCAACCAACTACATATCATTTAACATAAATTGATGTATAAGCATGACATTATTGGAAATATCAACATGAAGATGATTAAACACATACATGGAAACATCATAACACATGGTACATATAACAAACATAATACTGGAAACATCACACATTTTAGCAGTCAACATAAAAAAAAAAAGAGATTTAGATACATGTTGCCCAATATAGAACTTCAATACTCAACTATAATATGATATTTGATCTCTAATATCACCTCTAACCACCCCCATGTCAACTTCATCCTCAACTACTACTTCGGCCACATGTGACACATTGGGCAGAAAATGTAGTTCGTCACTTAAACAATCATACTCCTCATACATCACATCATGATTAAGTTGACATATGTTGTCAATAAGAAAATTATGCAAAGTCATATATGTCATCACCAACCTAACTTGTGTTGAATAAGCATATGGAGGTATGCAATTTAAAATACTTCATCTCTTCTTCAACACACCAAAATCACGTTCTACCACATTTCTCAATGAAGAGTAAAGGTAGTTAAACTTTTCTTCAGCTCTCTTGGGTTGGGATGCCTAAAGTTCTTGAATATGATACTTTGTTTTCCTACAAGGTGCAAGAAATCCTTCAACATTGGGGTATCTTGACCCCACCATATAATATTTACTTGAAAACATCATGAACACATGTTACAGTTAAGCACATACACATAGAAGTAATAAGGAGTATGATAACAACTACACAATGCAATTACCTTTGGAAGGCATGGGAAAGTTATGATTGGGATCTGATGTAGTATGTTTTGAAACTCTATTGTCATATGTAGTGCCCTCTCATCCAACTAAAACAAATATAAACCGCATTTGAAAGTCACATACACTAAGCACATTTTGAGTTGTTCACTTACCGTCTCTACCACATCTAAATGCAACCAACTTTGACTTTTCAACCACATAAGGAATTTGAGGTCCATCAAGTGCACCAAGTGCATCTTTAAAGAACGACATATACTTTAGATTGTCAAATAGATGTTGTGTTGTCTCATGGAATGACCTATTTGCAATATTCTATTTTTATATCTATGTCCTAACAACTGTGAAAATATTTTTACTTGTTTTTCAATTGAAACAAATCAACTATCACTTAACAAATTCTTGTCTTTCAAAATTG